>JBAPLH010001508.1:0-40990 GCA_037897445.1 Ceriops zippeliana
TGGGGTGAAAAGAGGAGCATTGCTAATGACAAATGATGGGAGGCAATATCTAATTTTGAATTCAACAAATTAATATCAATAAGAAATGAAATTTAAGATCAAGGACTCCATTGTTTTATTAAAATTGAATGAATTCATGATATAGATGGTCAATGGGCATTTTTTTCATAAATAATATACACATTAAGGTTGAGGCAAAATTTAATTTCAAGGTTATTGCATGAAACATAGTCCTGGTAATAATAAGAGGAGCCTAATTCACATGAGGTGATTAGAATGTCTCATGATTTAGGAATTAAACCAGTTCACATATGTAAGAAATGCAAACCATGATGACTGACTCCTTTTGTTGAATGATTTAAATAGATTTAGTGTTTTAATGCTCTTTATACTTGTTTGATTCTATTAATATACTAGGTTGTTGAGCCACATCTATTTATTTCATGATCAATGTGTCAAAAAGTGTGTTTAGGGTCAATAGAGGAGCCTTGCTAATGACAAATGATGGGAGGCAATGTCTAATTTTGAATTCAACAATGAATATCAATAAGAAATGAAATTTAAGATCAAGGACTCCATTGTTTATTAAATTGAATGAATTCATGATATAGATGGTCAATGGGCATTTTTTTCATAAATAATATACACATTAAGGTTGAGGCAAAATTTAATTTCAAGGTTATTGCATGAAACATAGTCCTGGTAATAATAAGAGGAGCCTAATTCACATGAGGTGATTAGAATGTCTCATGATTTAGGAATTAAACCAGTTCACATATGTAAGAAATGCAAACCATGATGACTGACTCCTTTTGTTGAATGATTTAAATAGATTTAGTGTTTTAATTCTCTTTATACTTGTTTGATTCTATTAATGTACTAGGTTGTTTAGCCACATGTGCTAATTTCATGATTAATGTGTGAAAAAGTGTGTTTGGGGTCAAAAGAGGAGCCTTGCTAATGACAAATGATGGGAGGCAATATCTAAATTTTGAATTCAACAATTAATATCAATAAGAAATGAAATTTAAGATCAAGGACTCCATTGTTTATTTAATTGAATGAATTCATGATAGAGATAGTCAAGGGCATTTTTTTCATAAAGAATATACTCCTTAAGGTTGAGGCAAAATTTAATTTCAAGGTTATTGCATGAAACACAGTCCTGGTAATAATAAGAGGAGCCTAATTCACATGAGGTGATTAGAATGTCTCATGATTTAGGAATTAAACCAGTTCACATATGTAAGAAATGCAAACCATGATGACTGACTCCTTTTGTTGAATGATTGAAATAGATTTAGTGTTTTAATGCTCTTTATACTTGTTTGATTCTATTAATGTACTAGGTTGTTTAGCCATATGTGCTAAATTCATGATCAATGTGTGAAATGGTGTGTTTGGGGTGAAAAGAGGAGCCTTGCTAATGACAAATGATGGGAGGCAATATCTAATTTTGAATTCAACAATTAATATCAATAAGAAATGAAATTTAAGATCAAGGACTCCATTGTTTATTAAATTGAATGAATTCATGATATAGATGGTCAATGGGCATTTTTTTCATAAATAATATACAAATTAAGGTTGAGGCAAAATTTAATTTCAAGGTTATTGCATGAAACATAGTCCTGGTAATAATAAGAGGAGCCTAATTCACATGAGGTGATTAGAATGTCTCATGATTTAGGAATTAAACCAGTTCACATATGTAAGAAATGCAAACCATGATGACTGACTCATTTTGTTGAATGATTTAAATAGATTTAGTGTTTTAATGCTCTTTATACTTGTTTGATTCTATTAATATACTAGGTTGTTTAGCCACATGTGTTAATTTCATGATCAATGTGTCAAAAAGTGTGTTTGGGGTCAATAGAGGAGCCTTGCTAATGACAAATGATGGGAGGCAATGTCTAATTTTGAATTCAACAATGAATATCAATAAGAAATGAAATTTAAGATCAAGGACTCCATTGTTTATTAAATTGAATGAATTCATGATATAGATGGTCAATGGGCATTTTTTTCATAAATAATATACACATTAAGGTTGAGGCAAAATTTAATTTCAAGGTTATTGCATGAAACATAGTCCTGGTAATAATAAGAGGAGCCTAATTCACATGAGGTGATTAGAATGTCTCATGATTTAGGAATTAAACCAGTTCACATATGTAAGAAATGCAAACCATGATGATGACTCCTTTTGTTGAATGATTTCAATAGATTTAGTGTTTTAATGCTCTTTATACTTGTTTGATTCTATTAATATACTAGGTTGTTGAGCCACATCTATTTATTTCATGATCAATGTGTCAAAAAGTGTGTTTAGGGTCAATAGAGGAGCCTTGCTAATGACAAATGATGGGAGGCAATGTCTAATTTTGAATTCAACAATGAATATCAATAAGAAATGAAATTTAAGATCAAGGACTCCATTGTTTATTAAATTGAATGAATTCATGATATAGATGGTCAATGGGCATTTTTTTCATAAATAATATACACATTAAGGTTGAGGCAAAATTTAATTTCAAGGTTATTGCATGAAACATAGTCCTGGTAATAATAAGAGGAGCCTAATTCACATGAGGTGATTAGAATGTCTCATGATTTAGGAATTAAACCAGTTCACATATGTAAGAAATGCAAACCATGATGACTGACTCCTTTTGTTGAATGATTTAAATAGATTTAGTGTTTTAATTCTCTTTATACTTGTTTGATTCTATTAATGTACTAGGTTGTTTAGCCACATGTGCTAATTTCATGATTAATGTGTGAAAAAGTGTGTTTGGGGTCAAAAGAGGAGCCTTGCTAATGACAAATGATGGGAGGCAATATCTAATTTTGAATTCAAAAATTAATATCAATAAGAAATGAAATTTAAGATCAAGGACTCCATTGTTTATTTAATTGAATGAATTCATGATAGAGATAGTCCAAGGGCATTTTTTTCATAAAGAATATACTCCTTAAGGTTGAGGCAAAATTTAATTTCAAGGTTATTGCATGAAACACAGTCCTGGTAATAATAAGAGGAGCCTAATTCACATGAGGTGATTAGAATGTCTCATGATTTAGGAATTAAACCAGTTCACATATGTAAGAAATGCAAACCATGATGACTGACTCCTTTTGTTGAATGATTTAAATAGATTTAGTGTTTTAATGCTCTTTATACTTGTGTGATTCTATTAATGTACTAGGTTGTTTAGCCAGATGTGCTAATTTCATGATCAATGTGTGAAAAAGTGTGTTTGGGGTCAAAAGAGGAGCCTTGCTAATGACAAATGATGGGAGGCAATATCTAATTTTGAATTCAACAATTAATATCAATAAGAATTGAAATTTAAGATCAAGGACTCCATTGTTTATTAAATTGAATGAATTCATGATATAGATGGTCCATGGGCATTTTTTTCATAAAGAATATACTCATTAAGGTTGAGGCAAAATTAAAATTCAAGGTTATTGCATGAAACATAGTCCTGGTAATAATAAGAGGGCCCTAATTCACATGAGGTGATTAGAATGTCCATTGATTTAGGAATTAAACTAGTTCACATATGTAAGAAATGCAAACCATGATGACTGACTCCATTTGTTGAATGATTTAAATAGATTTAGTGTTTTAATGCTCTTTATACTTGTTTGATTCTATTAATGTACTAGGTTGTTTAGCCACATGTGCTAATTTCATGATCAATGTGTGAAATGGTGTGTTTGGGGTGAAAAGAGGAGCCTTGCTAATGACAAATGATGGGAGGCAATATCTAATTTTGAATTCAACAATTAATATCAATAAGAAATGAAATTTAAGATCAAGGACTCCATTGTTTATTAAATTGAATGAATTCATGATATAGATGGTCAATGGGCATTTTTTTCATAAATAATATACACATTAAGGTTGAGGCAAAATTTAATTTCAAGGTTATTGCATGAAACATAGTCCTGGTAATAATAAGAGGAGCCTAATTCACATGAGGTGATTAGAATGTCTCATGATTTAGGAATTAAACCAGTTCACATATGTAAGAAATGCAAACCATGATGACTGACTCCTTTTGTTGAATGATTTCAATAGATTTAGTGTTTTAATGCTCTTTATACTTGTTTGATTCTATTAATATACTAGGTTGTTGAGCCACATCTATTTATTTCATGATCAATGTGTCAAAAAGTGTGTGTTTAGGGTCAATAGAGGAGCCTTGCTAATGACAAATGATGGGAGGCAATGTCTAATTTTGAATTCAACAATGAATATCAATAAGAAATGAAATTTAAGATCAAGGACTCCATTGTTTATTAAATTGAATGAATTCATGATATAGATGGTCAATGGGCATTTTTTTTCATAAATAATATACACATTAAGGTTGAGGCAAAATTTAATTTCAAGGTTATTGCATGAAACATAGTCCTGGTAATAATAAGAGGAGCCTAATTCACATGAGGTGATTAGAATGTCTCATGATTTAGGAATTTAAACCAGTTCACATATGTAAGAAATGCAAACCATGATGACTGACTCCTTTTGTTGAATGATTTAAATAGATTTAGTGTTTTAATTCTCTTTATACTTGTTTGATTCTATTAATGTACTAGGTTGTTTAGCCACATGTGCTAATTTCATGATTAATGTGTGAAAAAGTGTGTTTGGGGTCAAAAGAGGAGCCTTGCTAATGACAAATGATGGGAGGCAATATCTAATTTTGAATTCAACAATTAATATCAATAAGAAATGAAATTTAAGATCAAGGACTCCATTGTTTATTTAATTGAATGAATTCATGATAGAGATAGTCCAAGGGCATTTTTTTCATAAAGAATATACTCCTTATGGTTGAGGCAAAATTTAATTTCAAGGTTATTGCATGAAACACAGTCCTGGTAATAATAAGAGGAGCCTAATTCACATGAGGTGATTAGAATGTCTCATGATTTAGGAATTAAACCAGTTCACATATGTAAGAAATGCAAACCATGATGACTGACTCCTTTTGTTGAATGATTTAAATAGATTTAGTGTTTTAATGCTCTTTATACTTGTTTGATTCTATTAATGTACTAGGTTGTTTAGCCATATGTGCTAAATTCATGATCAATGTGTGAAATGGTGTGTTTGGGGTGAAAAGAGGAGCCTTGCTAATGACAAATGATGGGAGGCAATATCTAATTTTGAATTCAACAATTAATATCAATAAGAAATGAAATTTAAGATCAAGGACTCCATTGTTTATTAAATTGAATGAATTCATGATATAGATGGTCAATGGGCATTTTTTTCATAAATAATACACAAATTAAGGTTGTGGTAAAATTTAATTTCAAGGTTATTGCATGAAACATAGTCCTGGTAATAATAAGAGGAGCCTAATTCACATGAGGTGATTAGAATGTCTCATGATTTAGGAATTAAACCAGTTCACATATGTAAGAAATGCAAACCATGATGACTGACTCCTTTTGTTGAATGATTTAAATAGATTTAGTGTTTTTAATGCTCTTTATACTTGTTTGATTCTATTAATATACTAGGTTGTTGAGCCACATCTGTTTATTTCATGATCAATGTGTCAAAAAGTGTGTTTAGGGTCAATAGAGGAGCCTTGCTAATGACAAATGATGGGAGGCAATGTCTAATTTTGAATTCAACAATGAATATCAATAAGAAATGAAATTTAAGATCAAGGACTCCATTGTTTATTAAATTGAATGAATTCATGATATAGATGGTCAATGGGCATTTTTTTGATAAATAATATACACATTGAGGTTGAGGCAAAATTTAATTACATGGTTATTGCATGAAACATAGTCCTGGTAATAATAAGAGGAGCCTAATTCACATGAGGTGATTAGAATGTCTCATGATTTAGGAATTAAACCAGTTCACATATGTAAGCAATGCAAACCATGATGACTGACTCCTTTTGTTGAATGATTTAAATAGATTTAGTGTTTTAATGCTCTTTATACTTGTGTGATTCTCTTAATGTACTAGGTTGTTTAGCCACATGTGCTAATTTCATGATCAATGTGTGAAAAAGTGTGTTTGGGGTCAAAAGAGGAGCCTTGGTAATGACAAATGATGGGAGGCAATATCTAATTTTGAATTCAACAATTAATATCAATAAGAAATGAAATTTAATATCAAGGACTCCATTGTTTATTAAATTGAATGAATTCAAGATATAGATGGTCTATGGGCATTTTTTTCATAAAGAATATAATCATTAAGGTTGAGGCAAAATTTAATTTCAAGGTTATTGCATGAAACATAGTCCTGGTAATAATAAGAGGGGCCTAATTCACATGAGGTGATTAGAATGTCTCATGATTTAGGAATTAAACCAGTTCACATATGTAAGAAATGCAAACCATGATGACTGACTCCTTTTGTTGAATGATTTAAATAGATTTAGTGTTTTAATGCTCTTTATACTTGTTTGATTCTACTAATATACTAGGTTGTTGAGCCACATCTGTTTATTTCCTGATCAATGTGTCAAAAAGTGTGTTTGGGGTCAATAGAGGAGCCTTGCTAATAACAAATGATGGGAGGCAATGCCTAATTTTGAATTCAACAATGAATATCAATAAGAAATGAAATTTAAGATCAAGGACTCCATTGTTTATTAAATTGAATGAATTCATGATATAGATGGTCAATGGGCATTTTTTTCATAAATAATATACAAATTAAGGTTGAGGCAAAATTTAATTTCAAGGTTATTGCATGAAACATAGTCCTGGTAATAATAAGAAGAGCCTAATTCACATGAGGTGATTAGAATGTCTCATGATTTAGGAATTAAACCAGTTCACATATGTAAGAAATGCAAACCATGATGACTGACTCCTTTTGTTGAATGATTTAAATAGATTTAGTGTTTTAATGCTCTTTATACTTGTGTGATTATATTAATGTACTAGGTTGTTTAGCCATATGTGCTAATTTCATGATCAATGTGTGAAAAAGTGTGTTTGGGGTCAAAAGAGGAGCCTTGCTAATGACAAATGATGGGAGGGCAATATCTAATTTTGAATTCAACAATTAATATCAATAAGAAATGAAATTTAAGATCCAGGACTCCATTGTTTATTAAATTGAATGAATTCATGATATAGATGGTCTAAGTGCATTTTTTTCATAAAGAATATACTCATTAAGGTTGAGGCAAAATTTAATTTCAAGGTTATTGCATGAAACATAGTCCTGGTAATAATAAGAGGGGCCTAATTCACATGAGGTGATTAGAATGTCTCATGATTTAGGAATTAAACCAGTTCACATATGTAAGAAATGCAAACCATGATGACTGACTCCTTTTGTTGAATGATTTAAATAGATTTAGTGTTTTAATGCTCTTTATACTTGTTTGGTTCTACTAATATACTAGGTTGTTGAGCCACAACTGTTTATTTCATGATCAATGTGTCAAAAAAGTGTGTTTGGGGTCAATAGAGGAGCCTTGCTAATAACAAATGATGGGAGGCAATGCCTAATTTTGAATTCAACAATGAATATCAATAAGAAATGAAATTTAAGATCAAGGACTCCATTGTTTATTAAATTGAATGAATTCATGATATAGATGGTCAATGGGCATTTTTTTCATAAATAATATACAACATTAAGGTTGAGGCAAAATTTAATTTCAAGGTTATTGCATGAAACATAGTCCTGGTAATAATAAGAAGAGCCTAATTCACATGAGGTGATTAGAATGTCTCATGATTTAGGAATTAAACCAGTTCACATATGTAAGAAATGCAAACCATGATGACTGACTCCTTTTGTTGAATGATTTAAATAGATTTAGTGTTTTAATGCTCTTTATACTTGTGTGATTATATTAATGTACTAGGTTGTTTAGCCATATGTGCTAATTTCATGATCAATGTGTGTGAAAAAGTGTGTTTGGGGTCAAAAGAGGAGCCTTGCTAATGACAAATGATGGGAGGCAATATCTAATTTTGAATTCAACAATTAATATCAATAAGAAATGAAATTTAAGATCCAGGACTCCATTGTTTATTAAATTGAATGAATTCATGATATAGATGGTCTAAGTGCATTTTTTTCATAAAGAATATACTCATTAAGGTTGAGGCAAAATTTAATTTCAAGGTTATTGCATGAAACATAGTCCTGGTAATAATAAGAGGGGCCTAATTCACATGAGGTGATCAGAATGTCTCATCATTTAGGAATTAAACCAGTTCACATATGTAAGAAATGCAAACCATGATGACTGACTCCTTTGGTTGATTGATTTAAATAAATTTAGTGTTTTAATGCTCTTTATACTTGTTTGATTCTATGAATATACTAGGTTGTTTAGCCATATGTGTTAATTTCATGATCAATGTGTCAAAAAATGTGTGTTTGGTGCAAAAACCGGAGCCTTGCTAATGACAAATGATGGGAGGCAATATATAATTTTTTGAATTCAACAATTAATATCAATAAGAAATGAAATTTAAGATCTAGGACTCCATTGTTTGTTGAATTGAAAGAATTCATGATATAGATGTCCATGGGCATTTTTTTTCGAAAAGAATATACTCATTAAAGTTGAGGCAAAATTTGATTTCAAGGTTATTGCATGAAACATAGTCCTGGTAACAATAAGAGTAGCCTAATTCACATGAGGTGATTAGAATGTCTCATCATTTAGGAACTAAACCAGTTCACTTATGTAAAAAATGCAAACCATGATGATGACTGACGCCTTTGCTTGATGGATTTAAATAGATTTAGTGTTTTAATGCTCTTTATACTTGTTTGATTCTATTAATGTACTAGGTTGTTTAGCCACATGTGCTAATTTCATGATCAATGTGTCAAAAAGTGTGTTTGGGGTCAAAAGAGGAGCCTTGCTAATGACAAATGATGGGAGGCAATATCTAATTTTGAATTCAAAAATTAATATCAATAAGAAATGAAATTTAAGATCAAGGACTCCATTGTTTATTAAATTGAATGAATTCATGATATAGATAGTCCAAGGGCATTTTTTTCATAAATAATATACACATTAAGGTTGAGGCAAAATTTCATTTCAAGGTTATTGTATGAAACATAGTCCTTGTAATAATAAGAGGAGCCTAATTCACATGAGGTGATTAGAATGTCTCATGATTTAGGAATTAAACCAGTTCACATATGTAAGAAATGCAAACCATGATGACTGACTCCTTTTGTTGAATGATTTAAATAGATTTAGTGTTTTAATTCTCTTTATACTTGTTTGATTCTATTAATGTACTAGGTTGTTTAGCCACATGTGCTAATTTCATGATTAATGTGTGTGAAAAAGTGTGTTTGGGGTCAAAAGAGGAGCCTTGCTAATGACAAATGATGGGAGGCAATATCTAATTTTGAATTCAACAATTAATATCAATAAGAAATGAAATTTAAGATCAAGGACTCCATTGTTTATTAAATTGAATGAATTCATGATAGAGATAGTCCAAGGGCATTTTTTTCATAAAGAATATACTCCTTAAGGTTGAGGCAAAATTTAATTTCAAGGTTATTGCATGAAACATAGTCCTGGTAATAATAAGAGGAGCCTAATTCACATGAGGTGATTAGAATGTCTCATGATTTAGGAATTAAACCAGTTCACATATGTAAGAAATGCAAACCATGATGACTGACTCCTTTTGTTGAATGATTGAAATAGATTTAGTGTTTTAATGCTCTTTATACTTGTTAGATTCCATTAATGTACTAGGTTGTTTAGCCATATGTGCTAAATTCATGATCAATGTGTGAAATGGTGTGTTTAGGGTGAAAAGAGGAGCATTGCTAATGACAAATGATGGGAGGCAATATCTAATTTTGAATTCAACAATTAATATCAATAAGAAATGAAATTTAAGATCAAGGACTCCATTGTTTATTAAATTGAATGAATTCATGATATAGATGGTCAATGGGCATTTTTTTCATAAATAATATACAAATTAATGTTGAGGCAAAATTTAATTTCAAGGTTATTCCATGAAACATAGTCCTGGTAATAATAAGAGGAGCCTAATTCACATGAGGTGATTAGAATGTCTCATGATTTAGGAATTAAACCAGTTCACATATGTAAGAAATGCAAACCATGAAGACTGACTCCTTTTGTTGAATGATTTAAATAGATTTAGTGTTTTAATGCTCTTTATACTTGTTTGATTCTATTAATATACTAGGTTGTTGAGCCACATCTGTTTATTTCATGATCAATGTGTCAAAAAGTGTGTTTAGGGTCAATAGAGGAGCCTTGCTAATGACAAATGATGGGAGGCAATGTCTAATTTTGAATTCAACAATGAATATCAATAAGAAATGAAATTTAAGATCAAGGACTCCATTGTTTATTAAATTGAATGAATTCATGATATAGATGGTCAATGGGCATTTTTTTCATAAATAATATACACATTAAGGTTGAGGCAAAATTTAATTTCAAGGTTATTGCATGAAACATAGTCCTGGTAATAATAAGAGGAGCCTAATTCACATGAGGTGATTAGAATGTCTCATGATTTAGGAATTAAACCAGTTCACATATGTAAGAAATGCAAACCATGATGACTGACTCCTTTTGTTGAATGATTTAAATAGATTTAGTGTTTTAATGCTCTTTATACTTGTGTGATTCACTTAATGTACTAGGTTGTTTAGCCACATGTGCTAATTTCATGATCAATGTGTGAAAAAGTGTGTTTGGGGTCAAAAGAGGAGCCTTGCTAATGACAAATGATGGGAGGCAATATCTAATTTTGAATTCAACAATTAATATCAATAAGAAATGAAATTTAAGATCAAGGACTCCATTGTTTATTAAATTGAATGAATTCAAGATATAGATGGTCTATGGGCATTTTTTTCATAAAGAATATACTCATTAAGGTTGAGGCAAAATTTAATTTCAAGGTTATTGCATGAAACATAGTCCTGGTAATAATAAGAGGGGCCTAATTCACATGAGGTGATTAGAATGTCTCATGATTTAGGAATTAAACCAGTTCACATATGTAAGAAATGCAAACCATGATGACTGACTCCTTTTGTTGAATGATTTAAATAGATTTAGTGTTTTAATGCTCTTTATACTTGTTTGGTTCTACTAATATACTAGGTTGTTGAGCCATAACTGTTTATTTCCTGATCAATGTGTCAAAAAGTGTGTTTGGGGTCAATAGAGGAGCCTTGCTAATAACAAATGATGGGAGGCAATATCTAATTTTGAATTCAACAATGAATATCAATAAGAAATGAAATTTAAGATCAAGGACTCCATTGTTTATTAAATTGAATGAATTCATGATATAGATGGTCAATGGGCATTTTTTTCATAAATAATATACACATTAAGGTTGAGGCAAAATTTAATTTCAAGGTTATTGCATGAAACATAGTCCTGGTAATAATAAGAAGAGCCTAATTCACATGAGGTGATTAGAATGTCTCATGATTTAGGAATTAAACCAGTTCACATATGTAAGAAATGCAAACCATGATGACTGACTCCTTTTGTTGAATGATTTAAATAGATTTAGTGTTTTAATGCTCTTTATACTTGTGTGATTATATTAATGTACTAGGTTGTTTAGCCATATGTGCTAATTTCATGATCAATGTGTGAAAAAGTGTGTTTGGGGTCAAAAGAGGAGCCTTGCTAATGACAAATGATGGGAGGCAATATCTAATTTTGAATTCAACAATTAATATCAATAAGAAATGAAATTTAAGATCAAGGACTCCATTGTTTATTAAATTGAATGAATTCATGATATAGATGGTCTAAGTGCATTTTTTTCATAAAGAATATACTCATTAAGGTTGAGGCAAAATTTAATTTCAAGGTTATTGCATGAAACATAGTCCTGGTAATAATAAGAGGGGCCTAATTCACATGAGGTGATCAGAATGTCTCATCATTTAGGAATTAAACCAGTTCACATATGTAAGAAATGCAAACCATGATGACTGACTCCTTTTGGTTGATTGATTTAAATAAATTTAGTGTTTTAATGCTCTTTATACTTGTTTGATTCTATTAAATATACTAGGTTGTTTAGCCATATGTGTTAATTTCATGATCAATGTGTCAAAAATTGTGTTTGGTGCAAAAACCGGAGCCTTGCTAATGACAAATGATGGGAGGCAATATATAATTTTGAATTCAACAATTAATATCAATAAGAAATGAAATTTAAGATCTAGGACTCCATTGTTTGTTGAATTGAAAGAATTCATGATATAGATGTCCATGGGCATTTTTTTCATAAAAGAATATACTCATTAAAGTTGAGGCAAAATTTGATTTCAAGGTTATTGCATGAAACATAGTCCTGGTAACAATAAGAGTAGCCTAATTCACATGAGGTGATTAGAATGTCTCATCATTTAGGAACTAAACCAGTTCACTTATGTAAAAAATGCAAACCATGATGACTGACTCCTTTGCTTTGATGGATTTAAATAGATTTAGTGTTTTAATACTCTTTATACTTGTTTGATTTCTATTAATGTACTAGGTTGTTTAGCCACATGTGCTAATTTCATGATCAATGTGTCAAAAAGTGTGTTTGGGGTCAAAAGAGGAGCCTTGCTAATGACAAATGATGGGAGGCAATATCTAATTTTGAATTCAAAAATTAATATCAATAAGAAATGAAATTTAAGATCAAGGACTCCATTGTTTATTAAATTGAATGAATTCATGATAGAGATAGTCCAAGGGCATTTTTTTCATAAATAATATACACATTAAGGTTGAGGCAAAATTTCATTTCAAGGTTATTGTATGAAACATAGTCCTTGTAATAATAAGAGGAGCCTAATTCACATGAGGTGATTAGAATGTCTCATGATTTAGGAATTAAACCAGTTCACATATGTAAGAAATGCAAACCATGATGACTGACTCCTTTTGTTGAATGATTTAAATAGATTTAGTGTTTTAATTCTCTTTATACTTGTTTGATTCTATTAATGTACTAGGTTGTTTAGCCACATGTGCTAATTTCATGATTAATGTGTGAAAAAGTGTGTTTGGGGTCAAAAGAGGAGCCTTGCTAATGACAAATGATGGGAGGCAATATCTAATTTTGAATTCAACAATTAATATCAATAAGAAATGAAATTTAAGATCAAGGACTCCATTGTTTATTTAATTGAATGAATTCATGATAGAGATAGTCCAAGGGCATTTTTTTCATAAAGAATATACTCCTTAAGGTTGAGGTAAAATTTAATTTCAAGGTTATTGCATGAAACATAGTCCTGGTAATAATAAGAGGAGCCTAATTCACATGAGGTGATTAGAATGTCTCATGATTTAGGAATTAAACCAGTTCACATATGTAAGAAATGCAAACCATGATGACTGACTCCTTTTGTTGAATGATTGAAATAGATTTAGTGTTTTAATGCTCTTTATACTTGTTAGATTCCATTAATGTACTAGGTTGTTTAGCCATATGTGCTAAATTCATGATCAATGTGTGAAATGGTGTGTTTAGGGTGAAAAGAGGAGCATTGCTAATGACAAATGATGGGAGGCAATATCTAATTTTGAATTCAACAATTAATATCAATAAGAAATGAAATTTAAGATCAAGGACTCCATTGTTTATTAAATTGAATGAATTCATGATATAGATGGTCAATGGGCATTTTTTTCATAAATAATATACAAATTAATGTTGAGGCAAAATTTAATTTCAAGGTTATTCCATGAAACATAGTCCTGGTAATAATAAGAGGAGCCTAATTCACATGAGGTGATTAGAATGTCTCATGATTTAGGAATTAAACCAGTTCACATATGTAAGAAATGCAAACCATGATGACTGACTCCTTTTTGTTGAATGATTTAAATAGATTTAGTGTTTTAATGCTCTTTATACTTGTTTGATTCTATTAATATACTAGGTTGTTGAGCCACATCTGTTTATTTCATGATCAATCTGTCAAAAAATGTGTTTAGGGTCAATAGAGGAGCCTTGCTAATGACAAATGATGGGAGGCAATGTCTAATTTTGAATTCAACAATGAATATCAATAAGAAATGAAATTTAAGATCAAGGACTCCATTGTTTATTAAATTGAATGAATTCATGATATAGATGGTCAATGGGCATTTTTTTCATAAATAATATACACATTAAGGTTGAGGCAAAATTTAATTTCAAGGTTATTGCATGAAACATAGTCCTGGTAATAATAAGAGGAGCCTAATTCACATGAGGTGATTAGAATGTCTCATGATTTAGGAATTAAACCAGTTCACATATGTAAGAAATGCAAACCATGATGACTGACTCCTTTTGTTGAATGATTTAAATAGATTTAGTGTTTTTAATGCTCTTTATACTTGTGTGATTCACTTAATGTACTAGGTTGTTTAGCCACATGTGCTAATTTCATGATCAATGTGTGAAAAAGTGTGTTTGGGGTCAAAAGAGGAGCCTTGCTAATGACAAATGATGGGAGGCAATATCTAATTTTGAATTCAACAATTAATATCAATAAGAAATGAAATTTAATATCAAGGACTCCATTGTTTATTAAATTGAATGAATTCAAGATATAGATGGTCTATGGGCATTTTTTTCATAAAGAATATACTCATTAAGGTTGAGGCAAAATTTAATTTCAAGGTTATTGCATGAAACATAGTCCTGGTAATAATAAGAGGGGCCTAATTCACATGAGGTGATTAGAATGTCTCATGATTTAGGAATTAAACCAGTTCACATATGTAAGAAATGCAAACCATGATGACTGACTCCTTTTGTTGAATGATTTAAATAGATTTAGTGTTTTAATGCTCTTTATACTTGTTTGGTTCTACTAATATACTAGGTTGTTGAGCCATAACTGTTTATTTCCTGATCAATGTGTCAAAAAGTGTGTTTGGGGTCAATAGAGGAGCCTTGCTAATAACAAATGATGGGAGGCAATGCCTAATTTTGAATTCAACAATGAATATCAATAAGAAATGAAATTTAAGATCAAGGACTCCATTGTTTATTAAATTGAATGAATTCATGATATAGATGGTCAATGGGCATTTTTTTCATAAATAATATACAAATTAAGGTTGAGGCAAAATTTAACTTCAAGGTTATTGCATGAAACATAGTCCTGGTAATAATAAGAGGAGCCTAATTCACATGAGATGATTAGAATGTCTCATGATTTAGGAATTAAACCAGTTCACATATGTAAGAAATGCAAACCATGATGACTGACTCCTTTTGTTGAATGATTTAAATAGATTTAGTCTCTTAATGCTCTTTATACTTGTGTGATTCTATTGATGTACTAGGTTGATTTAGCCACATGTGCTAATTTCATGATCAATGTGTGAAAAACGTGTGTTTGGGTTCAAAAGAGGAGCATTGCTAATGACAAATGATGGGAGGCAATATCTAATTTTGAATTCAACAATTAATATCAATAAGAAATGAAATTTATGATCAAGGACTCCATTGTTTATTAAATTGAATGAATTCATGATATAGATGGTCCAAGGGCATTTTTTTCATAAAGAATATACTCATTAAGGTTGAGGCAAAATTTAATTTCAAGGTTATTGCATGAAACATAGTCCTGGTAATAATAAGAGGAGCCTAATTCACATGAGGTGATTAGAATGTCTCATGATTTAGGAATTAAACCAGTTCACATATGTAAGAAATGCAAACCATGATGACTGACTCCTTTTGTTGAATGATTTAAATAGATTTAGTGTTTTTAATGCTCTTTATACTTGTTTGATTCTATTAATATACTAAGTTGTTGAGCCACATCTGTTAATTTCGTGATCAAAGTGTCAAAAAGTGTGTTTGGGGTCAATAGAGGAGCCCTTCTAATAACAAATGATGGGAGGCAATGTCTAATTTTGAATTCAACAATGAATATCAATATGAAATGAAATTTAAGATCAAGGACTCCATTGTTTATTAAATTGAATGACTTCATGATATAGATGGTCAATGGGCATTATTTTCATAAATAATATACACATTAAGGTTGAGGCAAAATTTAATTTCGAGGGTATTGCATGAAACATAGTCCTGGTAATAATAAGAGGAGCCTAATTCACATGAGGTGAATAGAATGTCTCATGATTTAGGAATTAAACTAGTTCACATATGTAAGAAACGCAAACCATGATGACTGACTCCTTTTGTTGAATGATTTAAATAGATTTAGTGTTTTAATGCTCTTTATACTTGTGTGATTCTCTTAATGTACTAGGTTGTTTAGCCACATGTGCTAATTTCATGATCAATGTGTGAAAAAGTGTGTTTGGGGTCAAAAGAGGAGCCTTGCTAATGACAAATGATGGGAGGCAATATCTAATTTTGAATTCAACAATTAATATCAATAAGAAATGAAATTTAATATCAAGGACTCCATTGTTTATTAAATTGAATGAATTCAAGATATAGATGGTCTATGGGCATTTTTTTCATAAAGAATATACTCATTAAGGTTGAGGCAAAATTTAATTTCAAGGTTATTGCATGAAACATAGTCCTGGTAATAATAAGAGGGGCCTAATTCACATGAGGTGATTAGAATGTCTCATGATTTAGGAATTAAACCAGTTCACATATGTAAGAAATGCAAACCATGATGACTGACTCCTTTTGTTGAATGATTTAAATAGATTTAGTGTTTTAATGCTCTTTATACTTGTGTGATTCTCTTAATGTACTAGGTTGTTTAGCCACATGTGCTAATTTCATGATCAATGTGTGAAAAAGTGTGTTTGGGGTCAAAAGAGGAGCCTTGCTAATGACAAATGATGGGAGGCAATATATAATTTTGAATTCAACAATTAATATCAATAAGAAATGAAATTTAATATCAAGGACTCCATTGTTTATTAAATTGAATGAATTCAAGATATAGATGGTCTATGGGCATTTTTTTCATAAAGAATATACTCATTAAGGTTGAGGCAAAAATTTAATTTCAAGGTTATTGCATGAAACATAGTCCTGGTAATAATAAGAGGGGCCTAATTCACATGAGGTGATTAGAATGTCTCATGATTTAGGAATTAAACCAGTTCACATATGTAAAGAAATGCAAACCATGATGACTGACTCCTTTTGTTGAATGATTTAAATAGATTTAGTGTTTTAATGCTCTTTATACTTGTTTGGTTCTACTAATATACTAGGTTGTTGAGCCATAACTGTTTATTTTCCTGATCAATGTGTCAAAAAGTGTGTTTGGGGTCAATAGAGGAGCCTTGCTAATAACAAATGATGGGGGAGGCAATGCCTAATTTTGAATTCAACAATGAATATCAATAAGAAATGAAATTTAAGATCAAGGACTCCATTGTTTATTAAATTGAATGAATTCATGATATAGATGGTCAATGGGCATTTTTTTCATAAATAATATACAAATTAAGGTTGAGGCAAAATTTAACTTCAAGGTTATTGCATGAAACATAGTCCTGGTAATAATAAGAGGAGCCTAATTCACATGAGATGATTAGAATGTCTCATGATTTAGGAATTAAACCAGTTCACATATGTAAGAAATGCAAACCATGATGACTGACTCCTTTTGTTGAATGATTTAAATAGATTTAGTCTCTTAATGCTCTTTATACTTGTGTGATTCTATTGATGTACTAGGTTGATTAGCCACATGTGCTAATTTCATGATCAATGTGTGAAAACGTGTGTTTGGGTTCAAAAGAGGAGCATTGCTAATGACAAATGATGGGAGGCAATATCTAATTTTGAATTCAACAATTAATATCAATAAGAAATGAAATTTATGATCAAGGACTCCATTGTTTATTAAATTGAATGAATTCATGATATAGATGGTCCAAGGGCATTTTTTTTCATAAAGAATATACTCATTAAGGTTGAGGCAAAATTTTAATTTCAAGGTTATTGCATGAAACATAGTCCTGGTAATAATAAGAGGAGCCTAATTCACATGAGGTGATTAGAATGTCTCATGATTTAGGAATTAAACCAGTTCACATATGTAAGAAATGCAAACCATGATGACTGACTCCTTTTGTTGAATGATTTAAATAGATTTAGTGTTTTAATGCTCTTTATACTTGTTTGATTCTATTAATATACTAGGTTGTTTAGCCACATGTGTTAATTTCATGATCAATGTGTCAAAAAGTGTGTTTGGGGTGTCAAAAGAGGAGCCCTTGCTAATGACAAATGATGGGAGGCAATATCTAATTTTTGAATTCAACAATTAATATCAATAAGAAATGAAATTTAAGATCAAGGACTCCATTGTTTATTAAATTGAATGAATTCATGATATAGATGGTCAATGGGCATTTTTTTCATAAAGAATATACACATTAAGGTTGAGGCAAAATTTTAATTTCAAGGTTATTGCATGAAACATAGTCCTGGTAATAATAAGAGGAGCCTAATTCACATGAGGTGATTAGAATGTCTCATGATTTAGGAATTAAACCAGTTCACATATGTAAGAAATGCAAACCATGATGACTGACTCCTTTTGTTGAATGATTTAAATAGATTTAGTGTTTTAATGCTCTTTATACTTGTTTGATTCTATTAATGTACTAGGTTGTTTAGCCACATGTGTTAATTTCATGATCAATGTGTCAAAAAGTGTGTTTGGGGTCAAAAGAGGACCCTTGCTAATGACAAATGATGGGAGGCAATATCTAATTTTGAATTCAACAATTAATATCAATAAGAAATGAAATTTAATATCAAGGACTCCATTGTTTATTAAATTGAATGAATTCAAGATATAGATGGTCTATGGGCATTTTTTTCATAAAGAATATACACATTAAGGTTGAGGCAAAATTTAATTTCAAGGTTATTGCATGAAACATAGTCCTGGTAATAATAAGAGGGGCCTAATTCACATGAGGTGATTAGAATGTCTCATGATTTAGGAATTAAACCAGTTCACATATGTAAGAAATGCAAACCATGATGACTGACTCCTTTTGTTGAATGATTTAAATAGATTTAGTGTTTTAATGCTCTTTATACTTGTTTGGTTCTACTAATATACTAGGTTGTTGAGCCACAACTGTTTATTTCCTGATCAATGTGTCAAAAAGTGTGTTTGGGGTCAATAGAGGAGCCTTGCTAAAAACAAATGATGGGAGGCAAATGTCTAATTTTGAATTCAACAATGAATATCAATAAGAAATGAAAAATTAAGATCAAGGACTCCATTGTTTATTAAATTGAATGAATTCATGATATAGATGGTCAATGGGCATTTTTTTTCATAAATAATATACAAATTAAGGTTGAGGCAAAATTTAAATTTCAAGGTTATTGCATGAAACATAGTCCTGGTAATAATAAGAGGAGCCTAATTCACATGAGATGATTAGAATGTCTCATGATTTAGGAATTAAACCAGTTCACATATGTAAGAAATGCAAACCATGATGACTGACTCCTTTTGTTGAATGATTTAAATAGATTTAGTCTCTTAATGCTCTTTATACTTGTGTGATTCTATTGATGTACTAGGTTGATTAGCCACATGTGCTAATTTCATGATCAATGTGTGAAAAACGTGTGTTTGGGGTCAAAAGAGGAGCATTGCTAATGACAAATGATGGGAGGCAATATCTAATTTTGAATTCAACAATTAATATCAATAAGAAATGAAATTTATGATCAAGGACTCCATTGTTTATTAAATTGAATGAATTCATGATATAGATGGTCCAAGGGCATTTTTTTCATAAAGAATATACTCATTAAGGTTGAGGCAAAATTTAATTTCAAGGTTATTGCATGAAACATAGTCCTGGTAATAATAAGAGGAGCCTAATTCACATGAGGTGATTAGAATGTCTCATGATTTAGGAATTAAACCAGTTCACATATGTAAGAAATGCAAACCATGATGACTGACTCCTTTTGTTGAATGATTTAAATAGATTTAGAGTTTTAATGCTCTTTATACTTGTTTGATTCTACTAATATACTAGGTTGTTGAGCCACATCTGTTTATTTCCTGATCAATGTGTCAAAAAGTGTGTTTGGGGTCAATAGAGGAGCCTTGCTAATAACAAATGATGGGAGGCAATGCCTAATTTTGAATTCAACAATGAATATCAATAAGAAATGAAATTTAAGATCAAGGACTCCATTGTTTATTAAATTGAATGAATTCATGATATAGATGGTCAATGGGCATTTTTTTTTCATAAATAATATACAAATTAAGGTTGAGGCAAAATTTAATTTCAAGGTTATTGCATGAAACATAGTCCTGGTAAATAATAAGAAGAGCCTAATTCACATGAGGTGATTAGAATGTCTCATGATTTAGGAATTAAACCAGTTCACATATGTAAGAAATGCAAACCATGATGACTGACTCCTTTTGTTGAATGATTTAAATAGATTTAGTGTTTTAATGCTCTTTATACTTGTGTGATTATATTAATGTACTAGGTTGTTTAGCCATATGTGCTAATTTCATGATCAATGTGTGAAAAAGTGTGTTTGGGGTCAAAAGAGGAGCCTTGCTAATGACAAATGATGGGAGGCAATATCTAATTTTGAATTCAACAATTAATATCAATAAGAAATGAAATTTAAGATCAAGGACTCCATTGTTTATTAAATTGAATGAATTCATGATATAGATGGTCTAAGTGCATTTTTTTCATAAAGAATATACTCATTAAGGTTGAGGCAAAATTTAATTTCAAGGTTATTGCATGAAACATAGTCCTGGTAATAATAAGAGGGGCCTAATTCACATGAGGTGATTAGAATGTCTCATCATTTAGGAATTAAACCAGTTCACATATGTAAGAAATGCAAACCATGATGACTGACTCCTTTGGTTGATTGATTTAAATAAATTTAGTGTTTTAATGCTCTTTATACTTGTTTGATTCTATGAATATACTAGGTTGTTTAGCCATATGTGTTAATTTCATGATCAATGTGTCAAAAATTGTGTTTGGTGCAAAAACCGGAGCCTTGCTAATGACAAATGATGGGAGGCAATATATAATTTTGAATTCAACAATTAATATCAATAAGAAATGAAATTTAAGATCTAGGACTCCATTGTTTGTTGAATTGAAAGAATTCATGATATAGATGTCCATGGGCATTTTTTTCATAAAGAATATACTCATTAAAGTTGAGGCAAAATTTGATTTCAAGGTTATTGCATGAAACATAGTCCTGGTAACAATAAGAGTAGCCTAATTCACATGAGGTGATTAGAATGTCTCATCATTTAGGAATTAAACCAGTTCACTTATGTAAAAAATGCAAACCATGATGACTGACGCCTTTGCTTGATGGATTTAAATAGATTTAGTGTTTTAATGCTCTTTATACTTGTTTGATTCTATTAATGTACTAGGTTGTTTAGCCACATGTGCTAATTTCATGATCAATGTGTCAAAAAGTGTGTTTGGGGTCAAAAGAGGAGCCTTGCTAATGACAAATGATGGGAGGCAATATCTAATTTTGAATTCAAAAATTAATATCAATAAGAAATGAAATTTAAGATCAAGGACTCCATTGTTTATTAAATTGAATGAATTCATGATATAGATGGTCCAATGGGCATTTTTTTTTCATAAATAATATACACATTAAGGTTGAGGCAAAATTTCATTTCAAGGTTATTGTATGAAACATAGTCCTTGTAATAATAAGAGGAGCCTAAATTCACATGAGGTGATTAGAATGTCTCATGATTTAGGAATTAAACCAGTTCACATATGTAAGAAATGCAAACCATGATGACTGACTCCTTTTGTTGAATGATTTAAATAGATTTAGTGTTTTAATTCTCTTTATACTTGTTTGATTCTATTAATGTACTAGGTTGTTTAGCCACATGTGCTAATTTCATGATTAATGTGTGAAAAAAAGTGTGTTTGGGGTCAAAAGAGGAGCCTTGCTAATGACAAATGATGGGAGGCAATATCTAATTTTGAATTCAACAATTAATATCAATAAGAAATGAAATTTAAGATCAAGGACTCCATTGTTTATTTAAATTGAATGAATTCATGATATAGATAGTCCAAGGGCATTTTTTTTCATAAAGAATATACTCATTAAGGTTGAGGTAAAATTTAATTTCAAGGTTATTGCATGAAACATAGTCCTGGTAATAATAAGAGGAGCCTAATTCACATGAGGTGATTAGAATGTCTCATGATTTAGGAATTAAACCAGTTCACATATGTAAGAAATGCAAACCATGATGACTGACTCCTTTTGTTGAATGATTTGAAATAGATTTAGTGTTTTTAATGCTCTTTATACTTGTTTAGATTCTATTAATGTACTAGGTTGTTTAGCCATATGTGCTAAATTCATGATCAATGTGTGAAATGGTGTGTTTGGGGTGAAAAGAGGAGCCTTGCTAATGACAAATGATGGGAGGCAATATCTAATTTTGAATTCAACAATTAATATCAATAAGAAATGAAATTTAAGATCAAGGACTCCATTGTTTATTAAATTGAATGAATTCATGATATAGATGGTCAATGGGCATTTTTTTCATAAATAATATACAAATTAAGGTTGAGGCAAAATTTAATTTCAAGGTTATTGCATGAAACATAGTCCTGGTAATAATAAGAGGAGCCTAATTCACATGAGGTGATTAGAATGTCTCATGATTTAGGAATTAAACCAGTTCACATATGTAAGAAATGCAAACCATGATGACTGACTCCTTTTGTTGAATGATTTAAATAGATTTAGTGTTTTAATGCTCTTTATACTTGTTTGATTCTATTAATATACTAGGTTGTTGAGCCACATCTGTTTATTTCATGATCAATGTGTCAAAAAGTGTGTTTAGGGTCAATAGAGGAGCCTTGCTAATGACAAATGATGGGAGGCAATGTCTAATTTTGAATTCAACAATGAATATCAATAAGAAATGAAATTTAAGATCAAGGACTCCATTGTTTATTAAATTGAATGAATTCATGATATAGATGGTCAATGGGCATTTTTTTCATAAATAATATACACATTAAGGTTGAGGCAAAATTTAATTTCAAGGTTATTGCATGAAACATAGTCCTGGTAATAATAAGAGGAGCCTAATTCACATGAGGTGATTAGAATGTCTCATGATTTAGGAATTAAACCAGTTCACATATGTAAGAAATGCAAACCATGATGACTGACTCCTTTTGTTGAATGATTTAAATAGATTTAGTGTTTTAATGCTCTTTATACTTGTGTGATTCTATTAATGTACTAGGTTGTTTAGCCACATGTGCTAATTTCATGATCAATGTGTGAAAAAGTGTGTTTGGGGTCAAAAGAGGAGCCTTGCTAATGACAAATGATGGGAGGCAATATCTAATTTTGAATTCAACAATTAATATCAATAAGAAATGAAATTTAATATCAAGGACTCCATTGTTTATTAAATTGAATGAATTCAAGATATAGATGGTCCATGGGCATTTTTTTCATAAAGAATATACTCATTAAGGTTGAGGCAAAATTTAATTTCAAGGTTATTGCATGAAACATAGTCCTGGTAATAATAAGAGGGGCCTAATTCACATGAGGTGATTAGAATGTCTCATGATTTAGGAATTAAACCAGTTCACATATGTAAGAAATGCAAACCATGATGACTGACTCCTTTTGTTGAATGATTTAAATAGATTTAGTGTTTTAATGCTCTTTATACTTGTGTGATTCTATTGATGTACTAGGTTGTTTAGCCACATGTGCTAATTTCATGATCAATGTGTCAAAAAGTGTGTTTGGGTTCAAAAGAGGAGCATTGCTAATGACAAATGATGGGAGGCAATATCTAATTTTGAATTCAACAATTAATATCAATAAGAAATGAAATTTATGATCAAGGACTCCATTGTTTATTAAATTGAATGAATTCATGATATAGATGGTCCAAGGGCATTTTTTTCATAAAGAATATACTCATTAAGGTTGAGGCAAAATTTAATTTCAAGGTTATTGCATGAAACATAGTCCTGGTAATAATAAGAGGAGCCTAGCCTAATTCACATGAGGTGATTAGAATGTCTCATGATTTAGGAATTAAACCAGTTCACATATGTAAGAAATGCAAACCATGATGACTGACTCCTTTTGTTGAATGATTTAAATAGATTTAGTGTTTTAATGCTCTTTATACTTGTTTGATTCTATTAATATACTAAGTTGTTGAGCCACATCTGTTAATTTCGTGATCAAAGTGTCAAAAAAAAGTGTGTTTGGGGTCAATAGAGGAGCCCTTCTAATAACAAATGATGGGAGGCAATGTCTAATTTTGAATTCAACAATGAATATCAATATGAAATGAAAATTTTAAGATCAAGGACTCCATTGTTTATTAAATTGAATGACTTCATGATATAGATGGTCAATGGGCATTATTTTCATAAATAATATACACATTAAGGTTGAGGCAAAATTTAATTTCGAGGGTATTGCATGAAACATAGTCCTGGTAATAATAAGAGGAGCCTAATTCACATGAGGTGAATAGAATGTCTCATGATTTAGGAATTAAACTAGTTCACATATGTAAGAAACGCAAACCATGATGACTGACTCCTTTTGTTGAATGATTTAAATAGATTTAGTGTTTTAATGCTCTTTATACTTGTGTGATTCTCTTAATGTACTAGGTTGTTTAGCCACATGTGCTAATTTCATGATCAATGTGTGAAAAAGTGTGTTTGGGGTCAAAAGAGGAGCCTTGCTAATGACAAATGATGGGAGGCAATATCTAATTTTGAATTCAACAATTAATATCAATAAGAAATGAAATTTAATATCAAGGACTCCATTGTTTATTAAATTGAATGAATTCAAGATATAGATGGTCTATGGGCATTTTTTTCATAAAGAATATACTCATTAAGGTTGAGGCAAAATTTAATTTCAAGGTTATTGCATGAAACATAGTCCTGGTAATAATAAGAGGGGCCTAATTCACATGAGGTGATTAGAATGTCTCATGATTTAGGAATTAAACCAGTTCACATATGTAAGAAATGCAAACCATGATGACTGACTCCTTTTGTTGAATGATTTAAATAGATTTAGTGTTTTAATGCTCTTTATACTTGTTTGGTTCTACTAATATACTAGGTTGTTGAGCCACAACTGTTTATTTCCGGATCAATGTGTCAAAAAGTGTGTTTGGGGTCAATAGAGGAGCCTTGCTAATAACAAATGATGGGAGGCAATGCCTAATTTTGAATTCAACAATGAATATCAATAAGAAATGAAATTTAAGATCAAGGACTCCATTGTTTATTAAATTGAATGAATTCATGATATAGATGGTCAATGGGCATTTTTTTCATAAATAATATACAAATTAAGGTTGAGGCAAAATTTAACTTCAAGGTTATTGCATGAAACATAGTCCTGGTAATAATAAGAGGAGCCTAATTCACATGAGATGATTAGAATGTCTCATGATTTAGGAATTAAACCAGTTCACATATGTAAGAAATGCAAACCATGATGACTGACTCCTTTTGTTGAATGATTTAAATAGATTTAGTGTCTTAATGCTCTTTATACTTGTGTGATTCTATTGATGTACTAGGTTGATTAGCCACATGTGCTAATTTCATGATCAATGTGTGAAAACGTGTGTTTGGGTTCAAAAGAGGAGCATTGCTAATGACAAATGATGGGAGGCAATATCTAATTTTGAATTCAACAATTAATATCAATAAGAAATGAAATTTATGATCAAGGACTCCATTGTTTATTAAATTGAATGAATTCATGATATAGATGGTCCAAGGGCATTTTTTTCATAAAGAATATACTCATTAAGGTTGAGGCAAAATTTAATTTCAAGGTTATTGCATGAAACATAGTCCTGGTAATAATAAGAGGAGCCTAATTCACATGAGGTGATTAGAATGTCTCATGATTTAGGAATTAAACCAGTTCACATATGTAAGAAATGCAAACCATGATGACTGACTCCTTTTGTTGAATGATTTAAATAGATTTAGTGTTTTAATGCTCTTTATACTTGTTTGATTCTATTAATATACTAAGTTGTTGAGCCACATCTGTTAATTTCGTGATCAAAGTGTCAAAAAGTGTGTTTGGGGTCAATAGAGGAGCCCTTCTAATAACAAATGATGGGAGGCAATGTCTAATTTTGAATTCAACAATGAATATCAATATGAAATGAAATTTAAGATCAAGGACTCCATTGTTTATTAAATTGAATGACTTCATGATATAGATGGTCAATGGGCATTATTTTCATAAATAATATACACATTAAGGTTGAGGCAAAATTTAATTTCGAGGGTATTGCATGAAACATAGTCCTGGTAATAATAAGAGGAGCCTAATTCACATGAGGTGAATAGAATGTCTCATGATTTAGGAATTAAACTAGTAGTTCACATATGTAAGAAACGCAAACCATGATGACTGACTCCTTTTGTTGAATGATTTAAATAGATTTAGTGTTTTAATGCTCTTTATACTTGTGTGATTCTCTTAATGTACTAGGTTGTTTAGCCACATGTGCTAATTTCATGATCAATGTGTGAAAAAGTGTGTTTGGGGTCAAAAGAGGAGCCTTGCTAATGACAAATGATGGGAGGCAATATCTAATTTTGAATTCAACAATTAATATCAATAAGAAATGAAATTTAATATCAAGGACTCCATTGTTTATTAAATTGAATGAATTCAAGATATAGATGGTCTATGGGCATTTTTTTCATAAAGAATATACACATTAAGGTTGAGGCAAAATTTAATTTCAAGGTTATTGCATGAAACATAGTCCTGGTAATAATAAGAGGGGCCTAATTCACATGAGGTGATTAGAATGTCTCATGATTTAGGAATTAAACCAGTTCACATATGTAAGAAATGCAAACCATGATGACTGACTCCTTTTGTTGAATGATTTAAATAGATTTAGTGTTTTAATGCTCTTTATACTTGTTTGGTTCTACTAATATACTAGGTTGTTGAGCCACAACTGTTTATTTCCTGATCAATGTGTCAAAAAGTGTGTTTGGGGTCAATAGAGGAGCCTTGCTAAAAACAAATGATGGGAGGCAATGCCTAATTTTGAATTCAACAATGAATATCAATAAGAAATGAAATTTAAGATCAAGGACTCCATTGTTTATTAAATTGAATGAATTCATGATATAGATGGTCAATGGGCATTTTTTTCATAAATAATATACAAATTAAGGTTGAGGCAAAATTTAACTTCAAGGTTATTGCATGAAACATAGTCCTGGTAATAATAAGAGGAGCCTAATTCACATGAGATGATTAGAATGTCTCATGATTTAGGAATTAAACCAGTTCACATATGTAAGAAATGCAAACCATGATGACTGACTCCTTTTGTTGAATGATTTAAATAGATTTAGTCTCTTAATGCTCTTTATACTTGTGTGATTCTATTGATGTACTAGGTTGATTAGCCACATGTGCTAATTTCATGATCAATGTGTGAAAACGTGTGTTTGGGTTCAAAAGAGGAGCATTGCTAATGACAAATGATGGGAGGCAATATCTAATTTTGAATTCAACAATTAATATCAATAAGAAATGAAATTTATGATCAAGGACTCCATTGTTTATTAAATTGAATGAATTCATGATATAGATGGTCCAAGGGCATTTTTTTCATAAAGAATATACTCATTAAGGTTGAGGCAAAATTTA
Organism: Ceriops zippeliana; assembly: GCA_037897445.1. Taxonomy (NCBI): domain Eukaryota; kingdom Viridiplantae; phylum Streptophyta; class Magnoliopsida; order Malpighiales; family Rhizophoraceae; genus Ceriops; species Ceriops zippeliana. Next base: position 27,769 of record JBAPLH010001508.1, read on the forward strand.
ATTTCAAGGTTATTGCATGAAACATAGTCCTGGTAATAATAAGAGGAGCCTAATTCACATGAGGTGATTAGAATGTCTCATGATTTAGGAATTAAACCAGTTCACATATGTAAGAAATGCAAACCATGATGACTGACTCCTTTTGTTGAATGATTTAAATAGATTTAGAGTTTTAATGCTCTTTATACTTGTTTGATTCTACTAATATACTAGGTTGTTGAGCCACATCTGTTTATTTCCTGATCAATGTGTCAAAAAAGTGTGTTTGGGGTCAATAGAGGAGCCTTGCTAATAACAAATGATGGGAGGCAATGCCTAATTTTGAATTCAACAATGAATATCAATAAGAAATGAAATTTAAGATCAAGGACTCCATTGTTTATTAAATTGAATGAATTCATGATATAGATGGTCAATGGGCATTTTTTTTCATAAATAATATACAAATTAAGGTTGAGGCAAAATTTAATTTCAAGGTTATTGCATGAAACATAGTCCTGGTAATAATAAGAAGAGCCTAATTCACATGAGGTGATTAGAATGTCTCATGATTTAGGAATTAAACCAGTTCACATATGTAAGAAATGCAAACCATGATGACTGACTCCTTTTGTTGAATGATTTAAATAGATTTAGTGTTTTAATGCTCTTTATACTTGTGTGATTATATTAATGTACTAGGTTGTTTAGCCATATGTGCTAATTTCATGATCAATGTGTGAAAAAGTGTGTTTGGGGTCAAAAGAGGAGCCTTGCTAATGACAAATGATGGGAGGCAATATCTAATTTTGAATTCAACAATTAATATCAATAAGAAATGAAATTTAAGATCCAGGACTCCATTGTTTATTAAATTGAATGAATTCATGATATAGATGGTCTAAGTGCATTTTTTTCATAAAGAATATACTCATTAAGGTTGAGGCAAAATTTAATTTCAAGGTTATTGCATGAAACATAGTCCTGGTAATAATAAGAGGGGCCTAATTCACATGAGGTGATCAGAATGTCTCATCATTTAGGAATTAAACCAGTTCACATATGTAAGAAATGCAAACCATGATGACTGACTCCTTTGGTTGATTGATTTAAATAAATTTAGTGTTTTAATGCTCTTTATACTTGTTTGATTCTATGAATATACTAGGTTGTTTAGCCATATGTGTTAATTTCATGATCAATGTGTCAAAAATTGTGTTTGGTGCAAAAACCGGAGCCTTGCTAATGACAAATGATGGGAGGCAATATATAATTTTGAATTCAACAATTAATATCAATAAGAAATGAAATTTAAGATCTAGGACTCCATTGTTTGTTGAATTGAAAGAATTCATGATATAGATGTCCATGGGCATTTTCTTCGAAAAGAATATACTCATTAAAGTTGAGGCAAAATTTGATTTCAAGGTTATTGCATGAAACATAGTCCTGGTAACAATAAGAGTAGCCTAATTCACATGAGGTGATTAGAATGTCTCATCATTTAGGAACTAAACCAGTTCACTTATGTAAAAAATGCAAACCATGATGACTGACGCCTTTGCTTGATGGATTTAAATAGATTTAGTGTTTTAATACTCTTTATACTTGTTTGATTCTATTAATGTACTAGGTTGTTTAGCCACATGTGCTAATTTCATGATCAATGTGTCAAAAAGTGTGTTTGGGGTCAAAAGAGGAGCCTTGCTAATGACAAATGATGGGAGGCAATATCTAATTTTGAATTCAAAAATTAATATCAATAAGAAATGAAATTTAAGATCAAGGACTCCATTGTTTATTAAATTGAATGAATTCATGATAGAGATAGTCCAAGGGCATTTTTTTCATAAATAATATACACATTAAGGTTGAGGCAAAATTTCATTTCAAGGTTATTGTATGAAACATAGTCCTTGTAATAATAAGAGGAGCCTAATTCACATGAGGTGATTAGAATGTCTCATGATTTAGGAATTAAACCAGTTCACATATGTAAGAAATGCAAACCATGATGACTGACTCCTTTTGTTGAATGATTTAAATAGATTTAGTGTTTTAATTCTCTTTATACTTGTTTGATTCTATTAATGTACTAGGTTGTTTAGCCACATGTGCTAATTTCATGATTAATGTGTGAAAAAGTGTGTTTGGGGTCAAAAGAGGAGCCTTGCTAATGACAAATGATGGGAGGCAATATCTAATTTTGAATTCAACAATTAATATCAATAAGAAATGAAATTTAAGATCAAGGACTCCATTGTTTTTATTTAATTGAATGAATTCATGATAGAGATAGTCCAAGGGCATTTTTTTCATAAAGAATATACTCCTTAAGGTTGAGGTAAAATTTAATTTCAAGGTTATTGCATGAAACATAGTCCTGGTAATAATAAGAGGAGCCTAATTCACATGAGGTGATTAGAATGTCTCATGATTTAGGAATTAAACCAGTTCACATATGTAAGAAATGCAAACCATGATGACTGACTCCTTTTGTTGAATGATTGAAATAGATTTAGTGTTTTTTAATGCTCTTTATACTTGTTAGATTCCATTAATGTACTAGGTTGTTTAGCCATATGTGCTAAATTCATGATCAATGTGTGAAATGGTGTGTTTAGGGTGAAAAGAGGAGCATTGCTAATGACAAATGATGGGAGGCAATATCTAATTTTGAATTCAACAATTAATATCAATAAGAAATGAAATTTAAGATCAAGGACTCCATTGTTTATTAAATTGAATGAATTCATGATATAGATGGTCAATGGGCATTTTTTTCATAAATAATATACAAATTAATGTTGAGGCAAAATTTAATTTCAAGGTTATTCCATGAAACATAGTCCTGGTAATAATAAGAGGAGCCTAATTCACATGAGGTGATTAGAATGTCTCATGATTTAGGAATTAAACCAGTTCACATATGTAAGAAATGCAAACCATGAAGACTGACTCCTTTTGTTGAATGATTTAAATAGATTTAGTGTGTTTTAATGCTCTTTATACTTGTTTGATTCTATTAATATACTAGGTTGTTGAGCCACATCTGTGTTTATTTCATGATCAATCTGTCAAAAAGTGTGTTTAGGGTCAATAGAGGAGCCTTGCTAATGACAAATGATGGGAGGCAATGTCTAATTTTGAATTCAACAATGAATATCAATAAGAAATGAAATTTAAGATCAAGGACTCCATTGTTTATTAAATTGAATGAATTCATTATATAGATGGTCAATGGGCATTTTTTTCATAAATAATATACACATTAAGGTTGAGGCAAAATTTAATTTCAAGGTTATTGCATGAAACATAGTCCTGGTAATAATAAGAGGAGCCTAATTCACATGAGGTGATTAGAATGTCTCATGATTTAGGAATTAAACCAGTTCACATATGTAAGAAATGCAAACCATGATGACTGACTCCTTTTGTTGAATGATTTAAATAGATTTAGTGTTTTAATGCTCTTTATACTTGTGTGATTCTCTTGATGTACTAGGTTGTTTAGCCACATGTGCTAATTTCATGATCAATGTGTGAAAAAGTGTGTTTGGGGTCAAAAGAGGAGCCTTGCTAATGACAAATGATGGGAGGCAATATCTAATTTTGAATTCAACAATTAATATCAATAAGAAATGAAATTTAATATCAAGGACTCCATTGTTTATTAAATTGAATGAATTCAAGATATAGATGGTCTATGGGCATTTTTTTTTTCATAAAGAATATACTCATTAAGGTTGAGGCAAAAATTTAATTTCAAGGTTATTGCATGAAACATAGTCCTGGTAATAATAAGAGGGGCCTAATTCACATGAGGTGATTAGAATGTCTCATGATTTAGGAATTAAACCAGTTCACATATGTAAGAAATGCAAACCATGATGACTGACTCCTTTTGTTGAATGATTTAAATAGATTTAGTGTTTTAATGCTCTTTATACTTGTTTGGTTCTACTAATATACTAGGTTGTTGAGCCATAACTGTTTATTTCCTGATCAATGTGTCAAAAAGTGTGTTTGGGGTCAATAGAGGAGCCTTGCTAATAACAAATGATGGGAGGCAATGCCTAATTTTGAATTCAACAATGAATATCAATAAGAAATGAAATTTAAGATCAAGGACTCCATTGTTTATTAAATTGAATGAATTCATGATATAGATGGTCAATGGGCATTTTTTTCATAAATAATATACAAATTAAGGTTGAGGCAAAATTTAACTTCAAGGTTATTGCATGAAACATAGTCCTGGTAATAATAAGAGGAGCCTAATTCACATGAGATGATTAGAATGTCTCATGATTTAGGAATTAAACCAGTTCACATATGTAAGAAATGCAAACCATGATGACTGACTCCTTTTGTTGAATGATTTAAATAGATTTAGTGTTTTAATGCTCTTTATACTTGTGTGATTCTATTGATGTACTAGGTTGATTAGCCACATGTGCTAATTTCATGATCAATGTGTGAAAACGTGTGTTTGGGTTCAAAAGAGGAGCATTGCTAATGACAAATGATGGGAGGCAATATCTAATTTTGAATTCAACAATTAATATCAATAAGAAATGAAATTTATGATCAAGGACTCCATTGTTTATTAAATTGAATGAATTCATGATATAGATGGTCCAAGGGCATTTTTTTCATAAAGAATATACTCATTAAGGTTGAGGCAAAATTTAATTTCAAGGTTATTGCATGAAACATAGTCCTGGTAATAATAAGAGGAGCCTAATTCACATGAGGTGATTAGAATGTCTCATGATTTAGGAATTAAACCAGTTCACATATGTAAGAAATGCAAACCATGATGACTGACTCCTTTTGTTGAATGATTTAAATAGATTTTAGTGTTTTAATGCTCTTTATACTTGTTTGATTCTATTAATATACTAAGTTGTTGAGCCACATCTGTTAATTTCGTGATCAAAGTGTCAAAAAGTGTGTTTGGGGTCAATAGAGGAGCCCTTCTAATAACAAATGATGGGAGGCAATGTCTAATTTTGAATTCAACAATGAATATCAATATGAAATGAAATTTAAGATCAAGGACTCCATTGTTTATTAAATTGAATGACTTCATGATATAGATGGTCAATGGGCATTTTTTTCATAAAATAATATACACATTAAGGTTGAGGCAAAATTTAATTTCGAGGGTATTGCATGAAACATAGTCCTGGTAATAATAAGAGGAGCCTAATTCACATGAGGTGAATAGAATGTCTCATGATTTAGGAATTAAACTAGTTCACATATGTAAGAAACGCAAACCATGATGACTGACTCCTTTTGTTGAATGATTTAAATAGATTTAGTGTTTTTAATGCTCTTTATACTTTGTGTGATTCTCTTAATGTACTAGGTTGTTTAGCCACATGTGCTAATTTCATGATCAATGTGTGAAAAAGTGTGTTTGGGGTCAAAAGAGGAGCCTTGCTAATGACAAATGATGGGAGGCAATATCTAATTTTGAATTCAACAATTAATATCAATAAGAAATGAAATTTAATATCAAGGACTCCATTGTTTATTAAATTGAATGAATTCAAGATATAGATGGTCTATGGGCATTTTTTTCATAAAGAATATACTCATTAAGGTTTGAGGCAAAATTTAATTTCAAGGTTATTGCATGAAACATAGTCCTGGTAATAATAAGAGGGGCCTAATTCACATGAGGTGATTAGAATGTCTCATGATTTAGGAAATTAAACCAGTTCACATATGTAAGAAATGCAAAACCATGTTGACCGACTCCTTTTGTTGAATGATTTAAATAGATTTAGTGTTTTTTTTAATGCTCTTTATACTTGTTTGGTTCTACTAATATACTAGGTTGTTGAGCCCACAACTGTTTATTTCCTGATCAATGTGTCAAAAAGTGTGTTTGGGGTCAATAGAGGAGCCTTGCTAATAACAAATGATGGGAGGCAATGCCTAATTTTGAATTCAACAATGAATATCAATAAGAAATGAAATTTAAGATCAAGGACTCCATTGTTTATTAAATTGAATGAATTCATGATATAGATGGTCAATGGGCATTTTTTTCATAAATAATATATACAAATTAAGGTTGAGGCAAAATTTAACTTCAAGGTTATTGCATGAAACATAGTCCTGGTAATAATAAGAGGAGCCTAATTCACATGAGATGATTAGAATGTCTCATGATTTAGGAATTAAACCAGTTCACATATGTAAGAAATGCAAACCATGATGACTGACTCCTTTTGTTGAATGATTTAAATAGATTTAGTGTCTTAATGCTCTTTATACTTGTGTGATTCTATTGATGTACTAGGTTGATTAGCCACATGTGCTAATTTCATGATCAATGTGTGAAAAACGTGTGTTTTGGGTTCAAAAGAGGAGCATTGCTAATGACAAATGATGGGAGGCAATATCTAATTTTGAATTCAACAATTAATATCAATAAGAAATGAAATTTATGATCAAGGACTCCATTGTTTATTAAATTGAATGAATTCATGATATAGATGGTCCAAGGGCATTTTTTTTCATAAAGAATATACTCATTAAGGTTGAGGCAAAATTTAATTTCAAGGTTATTGCATGAAACATAGTCCTGGTAATAATAAGAGGAGCCTAATTCACATGAGGTGATTAGAATGTCTCATGATTTAGGAATTAAACCAGTTCACATATGTAAGAAATGCAAACCATGATGACTGACTCCTTTTGTTGAATGATTTAAATAGATTTAGTGTTTTAATGCTCTTTATACTTGTTTGATTCTATTAATATACTAAGTTGTTGAGCCGACATCTGTTAATTTCGTGATCAAAGTGTCAAAAAGTGTGTTTGGGGTCAATAGAGGAGCCCTTCTAATAACAAATGATGGGAGGCAATGTCTAATTTTGAATTCAACAATGAATATCAATATGAAATGAAATTTAAGATCAAGGACTCCATTGTTTATTAAATTGAATGACTTCATGATATAGATGGTCAATGGGCATTATTTTCATAAATAATATACACATTAAGGTTGAGGCAAAATTTAATTTCGAGGGTATTGCATGAAACATAGTCCTGGTAATAATAAGAGGAGCCTAATTCACATGAGGTGAATAGAATGTCTCATGATTTAGGAATTAAACCAGTTCACATATGTAAGAAATGCAAACCATGATGATTGACTCCTTTTATTGAATGATTTAAATAGATTTAGTGTTTTAATGCTCTTTATACTTGTTTGATTCTATTAATGTACTAGGTTGTTTAGCCACATGTGCTAATTTCATGATCAATGTGTCAAAAAGTGTGTTTGGGGTCAAAAGAGGAGCCTTGCTAATGACAAATGATGGGAGGCAATATCTAATTTTGAATTCAAAAATTAATATCAATAAGAAATGAAATTTAAGATCAAGGACTCCATTGTTTATTAAATTGAATGAATTCATGATATAGATGGTCAATGGGCATTTTTTTCATAAAGAATATACTCATTAAGGTTGAGGCAAAATTTAATTTCAAGGTTATTGAATGAAACATAGTCCTGGTAATAATAAGAGGGGCCTAATTCACATGAGGTGATTAGAATGTCTCATCATTTAGGAATTAAACCAGTTCACATATTTAAGAAATGCAAACCATGATGACTGACTCGTTTGGTTGATTGATTTAAATAAATTTAGTGTTTTAATGCTCTTTATACTTGTTTGATTCTATTAATATACTAGGTTGTTTAGACACATGTGTTAATTTCATGATCAATGTGTCAAAAACTGTGTTTGGTGCAAAAACCGGAGCCTTGCTAATGACAAATGATGGGAGGCAATATATAATTTTGAATTCAACAATTAATATCAATAAGAAATGAAATTTAAGATCTAGGACTCCATTGTTTGTTGAATTGAAAGAATTCATGATATAGATGTCCATGGGCATTTTTTTCATAAAGAATATACTCATTAAAGTTGAGGCAAAATTTCATTTCAAGGTTATTGCATGAAACATAGTCCTGGTAACAATAAGAGTAGCCTAATTCACATGAGGTGATTAGAATGTCTCATCATTTAGGAATTAAACCAGTTCACTTATGTAAAAAATGCAAACCCTGATGACTGACTCCTTTGCTTGATGGATTTAAATAGATTTAGTGTTTTAATGCTCTTTATACTTGTTTGATTCTATTAATGTACTAGGTTGTTGAGCCACATCTGTTTATTTCCTGATCAATGTGTCAAAAAGTGTGTTTGGGGTCAATAGAGGAGCCTTGCTAATAACAAATGATGGGAGGCAATGCCTAATTTTGAATTCAACAATGAATATCAATAAGAAATGAAATTTAAGATCAAGGACTCCATTGTTTATTAAATTGAATGAATTCATGATATAGATGGTCAATGGGCATTTTTTTCATAAATAATATACAAATTAAGGTTGAGGCAAAATTTAATTTCAAGGTTATTGCATGAAACATAGTCCTGGTAATAATAAGAAGAGCCTAATTCACATGAGGTGATTAGAATGTCTCATGATTTAGGAATTAAACCAGTTCACATATGTAAGAAATGCAAAACATGATGACTGACTCCTTTTGTTGAATGATTTAAATAGATTTAGTGTTTTAATGCTCTTTATACTTGTGTGATTATATTAATGTACTAGGTTGTTTAGCCATATGTGCTAATTTCATGATCAATGTGTGAAAAAGTGTGTTTGGGGTCAAAAGAGGAGCCTTGCTAATGACAAATGATGGGAGGCAATATCTAATTTTGAATTCAACAATTAATATCAATAAGAAATGAAATTTAAGATCAAGGACTCCATTGTTTATTAAATTGAATGAATTCATGATATATAGATGGTCCAAGGGCAATTTTTTTCATAAAGAAATATACTCATTAAGGTTGAGGCAAAATTTAATTTCAAGGTTATTGCATGAAACATAGTCCTGGTAATAATAAGAGGAGCCTAATTCACATGAGGTGATTAGAATGTCTCATGATTTAGGAATTAAACCAGTTCACATATGTAAGAAATGCAAACCATGATGACTGACTCCTTTTGTTGAATGATTTAAATAGATTTAGTGTTTTAATGCTCTTTATACTTGTTTGATTCTATTAATGTACTAAGTTGTTTAGCCACATGTGCTAATTTTCATGATCAATGTGTGAAATGGTGTGTTTTGGGGTGAAAAGAGGAGCCTTGCTAATGACAAATGATGGGAGGCAATATCTAATTTTGAATTCAACAATTAATATCAATAAAAAATGAAATTTAAGATCAAGGACTCCATTGTTTATTAAATTGAATGAATTCATGATATAGATGGTCAATGGGCATTTTTTTCATAAATAATATACACATTAAGGTTGAGGCAAAATTTAATTTCAAGGTTATTGCATGAAACATAGTCCTGGTAATAATAAGAGGAGCCTAATTCACATGAGGTGATTAGAATGTCTCATGATTTAGGAATTAAACTAGTTCACATATGTAAGAAATGCAAACCATGATGACTGACTCCTTTTGTTGAATGATTTAAATAGATTTAGTGTTTTAATGCTCTTTATACTTGTTTGATTCTATTAATATACTAGGTTGTTGAGCCACATCTGTTTATTTCATGATCAATGTGTCAAAAACTGTGTTTCGGGTCAAAAGAGGAGCCTTGCTAATGACAAATGATGGCAGGCAATATCTAATTTTGAATTCAAAAATTAATATCAATAAGAAATGAAATTTAAGATCAAGGACTCCATTGTTTATTAAATTGAATGAATTCATGATATAGATGGTCCATGGGCATTTTTTTCATAAATAATATACACATTAAGGTTGAGGCAAAATTTAATTTCAAGGTTATTGCATGAAACATAGTCCTGGTAATAATAAGAGGAGCCTAATTCACATGAGGTGATTAGAATGTCTCATGATTTAGGAATTAAACCAGTTCACATATGTAAGAAATGCAAACCATGATGACTGACTCCTTTTGTTGAATGATTTAAATAGATTTAGTGTTTTAATGCTCTTTATACTTGTGTGATTCTATTAATGTACTAGGTTGTTTAGGCACATGTGCTAATTTCATGATCAATGTGTGAAAAAGTGTTTTTGGGGTCAAAAGAGGAGCCTTGCTAATGACAAATGATGGGAGGCAATATCTAATTTTGAATTGAACAATGAATATCAATAAGAAATGAAATTTAAGATCAAGGACTCCATTGTTTATTAAATTGAATGAATTCATGATATAGATGGTCAATGGGCATTTTTTTCATAAATAATATACACATTAAGGTTGAGGCAAAATTTAATTTCAAGGTTATTGCATGAAACATAGTCCTGGTAATAATAAGAGGAGCCTAATTCACATGAGGTGATTAGAATGTCTCATGATTTAGGAATTAAACCAGTTCACATATGTAAGAAATGCAAACCATGATGACTGACTCCTTTTGTTGAATGATTTAAATAGATTTAGTGTTTTAATGCTCTTTATACTTGTTTGATTCTATTAATATACTAGGTTGTTGAGCCACATCTATTTATTTCATGATCAATGTGTCAAAAAGTGTGTTTAGGGTCAATAGAGGAGCCTTGCTAATGACAAATGATGGGAGGCAATGTCTAATTTTGAATTCAACAATGAATATCAATAAGAAATGAAATTTAAGATCAAGGACTCCATTGTTTATTAAATTGAATGAATTCATGATATAGATGGTCAATGGGCATTTTTTTCATAAAGAATATACTCATTAAGGTTGAGGCAAAATTTAATTTCAAGGTTATTGCATGAAACATAGTCCTGGTAATAATAAGAGGAGCCTAATTCACATGAGGTGATTAGAATGTCTCATGATTTAGGAATTAAACCAGTTCACATATGTAAGAAATGCAAACCATGATGACTGACTCCTTTTGTTGAATGATTTAAATAGATTTAGTGTTTTAATGCTCTTTATACTTGTTTGATTCTATTAATATACTAAGTTGTTGAGCGACATCTGTTAATTTCGTGATCAAAGTGTCAAAAAGTGTGTGTTTGGGGTCAAAAGAGGAGCCCTTCTAATAACAAATGATGGGAGGCAATATCTAATTTTGAAATTCAACAATGAATATCAATAAGAAATGAAATTTAAGATCAAGGACTCCATTGTTCATTAAATTGAATGAATTCATGATATAGATGGTCAATGGGCATTTTTTTCATAAAATAATATACACATTAAGGTTGAGGCAAAAATTTAATTTCGAGGTTATTGCATGAAACATAGTCCTGGTAATAATAAGAGGAGCCTAATTCACATGAGGTGAATAGAATGTCTCATGATTTAGGAATTAAACCAGTTCACATATGTAAGAAATGCAAACCATGATGACTGACTCCTTTTTGTTGAATGATTTAAATAGATTTAGTGTTTTAATGCTCTTTATACTTGTTTGATTCTATTAATGTACTAGGTTGTTTAGCCACATGTGCTAATTTCATGATCAATGTGTCAAAAAGTGTGTTTGGGGTCAAAAGAGGAGCCTTGCTAATGACAAATGATGGGAGGCAATATATAATTTTGAATTCAAAAATTAATATCAATAAGAAATGAAATTTAAGATCAAGGACTCCATTGTTTATTAAATTGAATGAATTCATGATATAGATGGTCAATGGGCATTTTTTTCATAAAGAATATACTCATTAAGGTTGAGGCAAAATTTAATTTCAAGGTTATTGCATGAAACATAGTCCTGGTAATAATAAGAGGGGCCTAATTCACATGAGGTGATTAGAATGTCTCATCATTTAGGAATTAAACCAGTTCACATATTTAAGAAATGCAAACCATGATGACTGACTCGTTTGGTTGATTGATTTAAATAAATTTAGTGTTTTAATGCTCTTTATACTTGTTTGATTCTATTAATATACTAGGTTGTTTAGACACATGTGTTAATTTCATGATCAATGTTCAAAAACTGTGTTTGGTGCAAAAACCGGAGCCTTGCTAATGACAAATGATGGGAGGCAATATATAATTTTGAATTCAACAATTAATATCAATAAGAAATGAAATTTAAGATCTAGGACTCCATTGTTTGTTGAATTGAAAGAATTCATGATATAGATGTCCATGGGCATTTTTTTCATAAAGAATATACTCATTAAAGTTGAGGCAAAATTTCATTTCAAGGTTATTGCATGAAAACATAGTCCTGGTAACAATAAGAGTAGCCTAATTCACATGAGGTGATTAGAATGTCTCATCATTTAGGAATTAAAACCAGTTCACTTATGTAAAAAATGCAAACCATGATGACTGACTCCTTTGCTTGAATGATTTAAATAGATTTAGTGTTTTAATGCTCTTTATACTTGTTTGATTCTATTAATGTACTAGGTTGTTGAGCCACATCTGTTTATTTCCTGATCAATGTGTCAAAAAGTGTGTTTGGGGTCAATAGAGGAGCCTTGCTAATAACAAATGATGGGAGGCAATGCCTAATTTTGAATTCAACAATGAATATCAATAAGAAATGAAATTTAAGATCAAGGACTCCATTGTTTATTAAATTGAATGAATTCATGATATAGATGGTCAATGGGCATTTTTTTCATAAATAATATACAAATTAAGGTTGAGGCAAAAATTTTAATTTCAAGGTTATTGCATGAAACATAGTCCTGGTAATAATAAGAAGAGCCTAATTCACATGAGGTGATTAGAATGTCTCATGATTTAGGAATTAAAAACCAGTTCACATATGTAAGAAATGCAAACCATGATGACTGACTCCTTTTGTTGAATGATTTAAATAGAATTTAGTGTTTTAATGCTCTTTATGCTTGTGTGATTATATTAATGTACTAGGTTGTTTAGCCACATGTGCTAATTTCATGATCAATGTGTGAAAAAAAGTGTGTTTGGGGTCAAAAGAGGAGCCTTGCTAATGACAAATGATGGGAGGCAATATCTAATTTTGAATTCAACAATTAATATCAATAAGAAATGAAATTTATGATCAAGGACTCCATTGTTTATTAAATTGAATGAATTCATGATATAGATGGTCCAAGGGCAATTTTTTCATAAAGAATTACATATGTAAGTAAAATGCTAAACCATGATGACTGACTCCTTTTGTTGAATGATTTAAATAGATTTAGAGTTTTAATGCTCTTTATACTTGTTTGATTCCTATTAATGTACTAAGTTGTTTAGCCAGAATGTGTGCCTAATTTCATGAACAA
>JBAPLH010001509.1:0-30705 GCA_037897445.1 Ceriops zippeliana
TCCCTTAATAACTGTATTCGTTACGAAAAATATGCACGTAGACCATCAATTACATGAATTTGTTCAATTTAACAAACAATGGAGTCATTGATTTTGAATTGCATTTCTTATTGATATTAATAGTTGAATTCAAAAATAGAGAGTTCCTCGCATCATTTTTGGTTAGCAAGTTTCCTCTTTTGTTTCCAAAGCCACTTTTTGATATACATTGATCATGAAATATTACACATGTTGCTAAACAACCTAGTATTTTTAATTGAATCAAAAAAAGCATAAACACACAATAAAAATCCCAAATCTATTTAAAAAATCCATCAGCCAAAGGTGCCATTCTTCATGGTTTGCATTTCGTACAAATGTTAACTGGTTTAATTCTTAAATAATGAGATTTTCTAATCACCTCATGTTAATTAGGCTCCTCTTGTTGTTACCAGGACTATTTTTCACGCAATAACCTTGAAATTAACTTTCCATTCTTTCTTAATAACTATATTCATTATGAAAAAAATGTTCGTTGACCATCTATAAGATGAATTCATTCAATTTAACAAACAATGGAGTTCTTGATTTTGAATTGAATTTCTTATACATATTAATTGTTGAATTCAAAAGTAGAGAGTTCCTCGCATCATTTTTGGTTAGCAAGTTTCCTCTTTTGATTCCAAACACACTTTTTGATACATTGAGCATGAAATATAACACATGTGGCTAAACAACCTAGTATATTAATTGAATCAAACATGTATAAACATCAATAAAACTCCAAATCTATTTAGATCGATCATCTAAAGGTGCCATTCATCATGGTTTGCATTTCGTTCAAATGTTAACTGGTTTAATTCCTAAATAATGAGAATTTCTGATCACCTCGTGTGAATTAGGCTCCTCTTTACCAGGACTATTTTTCATGCAATAACCTTGAAATTAACTTTTGTTTCTCTCTTAATAACTGTATTCGTTACGAAAAATATGCACGTAGACCATCAATTACATGAATTCGTTCAATTTAACAAACAATGGAGTCATTGATTTTGAATTGCATTTCTTATTGATATTAATAGTTGAATTCAAAAATAGAGAGTTCCTCGCATCATTTTTGGTTAACAAGGCTCCTCTTTTGATTCCAAACCCACTTTTAGATACATTGATCATGAAATATAACACATGTGGATTAAACAATCTAGTATATTAATTGAATCAAAAAAGCATAAAACACCAATAAAAATCCAAATCTATTTAAATCCATCAGCCAAAGGTGCCATTCTTCAAGGTTTGCATTTCGTACAAATGTTGACTGGTTTAATACCTAAATAATGAGAATTTCTAATCACCTCGAGTTAATTAGGCTCCTCTTGTTGTTACCAGGACTATTTTTCATGCAATAACCTTGAAATTAACTTTTGATTCTTTCTTAATAACTATATTCATTATGAAAAATATGCACGTGGACCATCAATTACATGAATTCATTCAATTTAACAAACAATGGAGTCCTTCATTTTGAATTGCATTTCTTATTGATATTAATTGTTGAATTCAAAAATAGAGAGTTCCTCGCGTCATTTTTGGTTAACAAGGCTCCTCTTTTGATTCCAAACACATTTTTTTATACATTGAGCATGAAATATAACACATGTTGCTAAACAACCTAGTATATTAATTGAATCAAACATGTATAGACATCAATGAAACTCCAAATCTATTTAAATCCATCATCTAAAGGTGCCATTCATCACAGTTTGCATTTCGTACAAATGTTAACTGGTTTAATTCCTAAATAATGAGAATTTCTAATCACCTCCTGTTAATTAGGCTCCTCTTGTTGTTACCAGGACTATTTTTCATGCAATAACCTTGAAATTAACTTTTGATTCTTTCCTAATAACTATATTCATTATGAAAAAAATGCCCGTGGACCATCTATAAGATGAATTCATTCAATTTAACAAACAATGGAGTCCTTGATTTTGAATTGCATTTGTTATAGATATTAATTGTTGAATTCAAAAATAGAGTGTTCCCCGCGTCATATTTGGTTAACAAGGCTCCTCTTTTGATTCCAAACACATTTTTTCATACATTGAGCATGAAATATAACACATGTGGCTAAACAACCAAGTATATTAATTGAATCAAACATTTATAGACATCAATGAAACTCCATATCTATTTAAATCCATCATCTAAAGGTGCCATTTATCACAGTTTGCATTTCCTACAAATGTTAACTGGTTTAATTCCTAAATAATGAGAATTCCTAATCACCTCCTGTTAATTAGGCTCCTCTTGTTGTTACCATGACTATTTTTCATGCAATAATCTTGAAATTAAATGTTGTTTCTTTCTTAATAACTAGATTCATTATGAAAAATATGCACGTGGACCATCAATTACATGAATTCATTCAATTTAACAAACAATGGAGTCCTTGATTTTGAATTACATTTCTTATTGATATTAATTGTTGAATTCAAAAATAGAGAGTTCCTCGCATCATTTTTGGTTAACAAGGCTCCTATTTTGAATCCAAACACACTTTTTGATACATTGAGCATGAAATATAACACATGTGGCTAAACAACCTATTATATTAATTGAATCAAACTTGTATAAACATCAATCAAACTCCAAATCTATTTAAATCTATCATCTAAAGGTGCCATTCTTCATGGTTTGCATTTCGTACAAATGTTAATTGGTTTCATTCGTAAATAATGAGAATTTCTAATCACGTCGTGTTAATTAGGCTCCTCTTGTTGTTACCAAAACTATTTTTCATGAAATAACCTTGAAATTAACTTTCGATTCTTTCTTAATAATTATATTCATTATGAAAACAATGCCCATGGACCATCTATAAGATGAATTCATTCAATTTAACAAACAATGGAGTCCTTGATTTTGAATTGCATTTCTTATAGATATTAATTGTTGAATTCAAAAATAGAGAGTTCCTCGCATCATTTTTGGTTAGCAAGTTTCCTCTTTTGTTTCCAAAGCCACTTTTTGATACATTGATCATGAAATATTACACATGTTGCTAAACAACCTAGTATTTTAATTGAATAAAAAAAGCATAAACACCAATAAAAATCCAAATCTATTTAAATCCATCAGCCAAAGGTGCCATTCTTCATGGTTTGCATTTCGTACAAATGTTTAATGGTTTAATTCCTAAATAATGAGATTTCTAATCACCTCGTGTTAGTTAGGCTCCTCCTGTTGTTACCAGGACTATTTTTCATGCAATAACCTTGAAATTAACTTTTGTTTCGCCCTTAATAACTGTATTCGTTACGAAAAATATGCACGTAGACCATCAATTACATGAATTCGTTCAATTTAACAAACAATGGAGTCATTGATTTTGAATTGCATTTCTTATTGATATTAATAGTTGAATTCAAAAATAGAGAGTTCCTCGCATCATTTTTGGTTAACAAGGCTCCTCTTTTGATTCCAAAGCCACTTTTTGATACATTGATCATGAAATATAACACATGTGTTTAAAGAACCTAGTGTATTAATTGAATCAAAAAAACATAAACACCAATAAAAATCCAAATCAATTTAAATCCATCAGCCAAAGGTGCCATTCATCACAGTTTGCATTTCGTACAAATGTGAACTGGTTGAATTCTTAAATAATGAGATTTTCTAATCACCTCATGTTAATTAGGCTCCTCTTGTTGTTACCAGGACTATTTTTCACGCAATAACCTTGAAACTAACTTTCAATTCTTTCTTAATAACTATATTCATTATGAAAAAAATGTCCGTTGACCATCTATAAGATGAATTCATTCAATTTAACAAACAATGGAGTTCTTGATTTTGAATTAAATTTCTTATAGATATTAATTGTTGAATTCAAAAGTAGAGAGTTCCTCGCATCATTTTTGGTTAGCAAGTTTCCTCTTTTGATTCCAAACACACTTTTTGATACATTAAGCATGAAATATAACACATGTGGCTAAACAACCTAGTATATTAATTGAATCAAACATGTATAAACATCAATAAAACTCCAAATCTATTTAAATCGATCATCTAAAGGTGCCATTCATCATGGTTTGCATTTCGTACAAATGTTAACTGGTTTAATTCCTAAATAATGAGAATTTCTAATCACCTCGTGTGAATTAGGCTCCTCTTTACCAGGACTATTTTTCATGCAATAACCTTGAAATTAACTTTTGTTTCTCTCTTAATAACTGTATTCGTTACGAAAAATATGCACATAGACCATCAATTACATGAATTCGTTCAATTTAACAAACAATGGAGTCAATGATTTTGAATTGCATTTCTTATTGATATTAATAGTTGAATTCAAAAATAGAGAGTTCCTCGCATCATTTTTGGTTAACAAGGCTCCTCTTTTGATTCCAAACCCACTTTTAGATACATTGATCATGAAATATAACACATGTGGTTAAACAATCTAGTATATTAATTGAATCAAAAAAGCATAAACACCAATAAAAATCCAAATCTATTTAAATCCATCAGCCAAAGGTGCCATTCTTCAAGGTTTGCATTTCGTACAAATGTTGACTGGTTTAATACCTAAATAATGAGAATTTCTAATCACCTCGAGTTAATTAGGCTCCTCTTGTTGTTACCAGGACTATTTTTCATGCAATAACCTTGAAATTAACTTTTGATTCTTTCTTAATAACTATATTCATTATGAAAAATATGCACATGGACCATCAATTACATGAATTCATTCAATTTAACAAACAATGGAGTCCTTCATTTTGAATTGCATTTCTTATTGATATTAATTGTTGAATTCAAAAATAGAGAGTTCCTCGCGTCATTTTTGGTTAACAAGGCTCCTCTTTTGATTCCAAACACATTTTTTTAAACATTGAGCATGAAATATAACACATGTGGCTAAACAACCTAGTATATTAATTGAATCAAACATGTATAGACATCAATGAAACTCCAAATCTATTTAAATCCATCATCTAAAGGTGCCATTCATCACAGTTTGCATTTCGTACAAATGTTAACTGGTTTAATTCCTAAATAATGAGAATTTCTAATCACCTCCTGTTAATTAGGCTCCTCTTGTTGTTACCAGGACTATTTTTCATGCAATAACCTTGAAATTAACTTTTGATTCTTTCCTAATAACTACATTCATTATGAAAAAAATGCCCGTGGACCATCTATAAGATGAATTCATTCAATTTAACAAACAATGGAGTCCTTGATTTTGAATTGCATTTCTTATAGATATTAATTGTTGAATTCAAAAATAAAGAGTTCCTCGCATCATTTTTGGTTAACAAGGCTCCTCTTTTGATTCCAAAGCCGCTTGTTGATGCATTGATCATG
This sequence comes from Ceriops zippeliana, assembly GCA_037897445.1. Taxonomy (NCBI): domain Eukaryota; kingdom Viridiplantae; phylum Streptophyta; class Magnoliopsida; order Malpighiales; family Rhizophoraceae; genus Ceriops; species Ceriops zippeliana. Next base: position 5,353 of record JBAPLH010001509.1, read on the forward strand.
AAATATAACACATGTGGTTAAAGAACCTAGTATATTAATTGAATCAAACAAGCATAAACACCAATAAAAATCCAAATCTATTTAAATGCATCAGCCAAAAGTGCCATTCATCACGGTTTGCATTTCGTACAAATGTTAACTGGTTTAATTCCTAAATAATGAGAATTTCTAATCACCTCATGTTAATTAGGCTCCTCCTATTGTTACCAGGACTATTTTTCATGCAATAACCTTGAAATTAACTTTTGTTTCTCCCTTAATAACTGTATTCGTTACGAAAAATATGCACGTAGACCATCAATTACATGAATTTGTTCAATTTAACAAACAATGGAGTCATTGATTTTGAATTGCATTTCTTATTGATATTAATAGTTGAATTCAAAAATAGAGAGTTCCTCGCATCATTTTTGGTTAGCAAGTTTCCTCTTTTGTTTCCAAAGCCACTTTTTGATACATTGATCATGAAATATTACACATGTTGCTAAACAACCTAGTATTTCAATTGAATCAAAAAAGCATAAACACCAATAAAAATCCAAATCTATTTAAATCCATCAGCCAAAGGTGCCATTCTTCATGGTTTGCATTTCGTACAAATGTTAACTGGTTTAATTCTTAAATAATGAGATTTTCTAATCACCTCATGTTAATTAGGCTCCTCTTGTTGTTACCAGGACTATTTCTCACGCAATAACCTTGAAATTTACTTTCAATTCTTTCTTAATAACTATATTCATTATGAAAAAAATGTTCGTTGACCATCTATAAGATGAATTCATTCAATTTAACAAACAATGGAGCCCTTGATTTTGAATTGCATTTCTTATTGATATTAATTGTTGAATTCAAAAATAGAGAGTTCCTCGCATCATTTTTGGTCAACAAGGCTCCTCTTTTGATTCCAAACACACTTTTTGATACACTGAGCATGAAATATAACACATGTGGCTAAACAACCAAGTATATTAATTGAATCAAACATGTATAAACATCAATAATACTCCAAATCTATTTAAATCCATCACCTAAAGGTGCCATTCTTCAAGGTTTGCATTTCGTACAAATGTTAATTGGCTTCAATCCTAAATAATGGGAATTTCTAATGACATCGTGTTAATTAGGCTCCTCTTCTTGTTACCAGGACTATTTTTCATGCAATAACCTTGAAATTAACTTTTGATTCTTTCTTAATAACTATATTCATTATGAAAAAAATGCCCGTGGACCATCTATAAGATGACTTCATACAATTTAACAAACAATGGAGTCCTTGTTTTTGAATTGCATTTCTTATAGATATTAATTGTTGAATTCAAAAATAAAGAGTTCCTCGCATCATTTTTGGTTAACAAGGCTCCTCTTTTGATTCCAAAGCCGCTTGTTGATGCATTGATCATGAAATATAACACATGTGGTTAAAGAACCTAGTATATTAATTGAATCAAACAAGCATAAACACCAATAAAAATCCAAATCTATTTAAATGCATCAGCCAAAAGTGCCATTCATCACGGTTTGCATTTCGTACAAATGTTAACTGGTTTAATTCCTAAATAATGAGAATTTCTAATCACCTCATGTTAATTAGGCTCCTCCTATTGTTACCAGGACTATTTTTCATGCAATAACCTTGAAATTAACTTTTGTTTCTCCCTTAATAACTGTATTCGTTACGAAAAATATGCACGTAGACCATCAATTACATGAATTTGTTCAATTTAACAAACAATGGAGTCATTGATTTTGAATTGCATTTCTTATTGATATTAATAGTTGAATTCAAAAATAGAGAGTTCCTCGCATCATTTTTGGTTAGCAAGTTTCCTCTTTTGTTTCCAAAGCCACTTTTTGATACATTGATCATGAAATATTACACATGTTGCTAAACAACCTAGTATTTTAATTGAATCAAAAAAGCATAAACACCAATAAAAATCCAAATCTATTTAAATCCATCAGCCAAAGGTGCCATTCTTCATGGTTTGCATTTCGTACAAATGTTAACTGGTTTAATTCTTAAATAATGAGATTTTCTAATCACCTCATGTTAATTAGGCTCCTCTTGTTGTTACCAGGACTATTTTTCACGCAATAACCTTGAAATTTACTTTCAATTCTTTCTTAATAACTATATTCATTATGAAAAAAATGTTCGTTGACCATCTATAAGATGAATTCATTCAATTTAACAAACAATGGAGCCCTTGATTTTGAATTGCATTTCTTATTGATATTAATTGTTGAATTCAAAAAATAGAGAGTTCCTCGCATCATTTTTGGTCAACAAGGCTCCTCTTTTGATTCCAAACACATCTTTTTGATACACTGAGCATGAAATATAACACATGTGGCTAAACAACCAAGTATATTAATTGAATCAAACATGTATAAACATCAATAATACTCCAAATCTATTTAAATCCATCACCTAAAGGTGCCATTCTTCAAGGTTTGCATTTCGTACAAATGTTAATTGGCTTCAATCCTAAATAATGGGAATTTCTAATGACATCGTGTTAATTAGGCTCCTCTTCTTGTTACCAGGACTATTTTTCATGCAATAACCTTGAAATTAACTTTTGATTCTTTCTTAATAACTATATATTCATTATGAAAAAAAATGCCCGTGGACCATCTATAAGATGACTTCATACAATTTAACAAACAATGGAGTCCTTGTTTTTGAATTGCATTTCTTATAGATATTAATTGTTGAATTCAAAAATAAAGAGTTCCTCGCATCATTTTTGGTTAACAAGGCTCCTCTTTTGATTCCAAAGCCGCTTGTTGATGCATTGATCATGAAATATAACACATGTGGTTAAAGAACCTAGTATATTAATTGAATCAAACAAGCATAAACACCAATAAAAATCCAAATCTATTTAAATGCATCAGCCAAAAGTGCCATTCATCACGGTTTGCATTTCGTACAAATGTTAACTGGTTTAATTCCTAAATAATGAGAATTTCTAATCACCTCATGTTAATTAGGCTCCTCCTATTGTTACCAGGACTATTTTTCATGCAATAACCTTGAAATTAACTTTTGTTTCTCCCTTAATAACTGTATTCGTTACGAAAAATATGCACGTAGACCATCAATTACATGAATTTGTTCAATTTAACAAACAATGGAGTCATTGATTTTGAATTGCATTTCTTATTGATATTAATAGTTGAATTCAAAAATAGAGAGTTCCTCGCATCATTTTTGGTTAGCAAGTTTCCTCTTTTGTTTCCAAAGCCACTTTTTGATACATTGATCATGAAATATTACACATGTTGCTAAACAACCTAGTATTTTAATTGAATCAAAAAAGCATAAACACCAATAAAAATCCAAATCTATTTAAATCCATCAGCCAAAGGTGCCATTCTTCATGGTTTGCATTTCGCACAAATGTTAACTGGTTTCATTCCTAAATAATGAGAATTTCTAATCACCTCATGTGAATTAGGCTCCTCTTGTTGTTAACAGGATTATTTTTCATGCAATAACCTTGAAATTAACTTTTGTTTCTTTCTTAATAACTATATTCATTATGAAAAAAATGCCCATGGACCATCAATTACATGAATGCATTCAATTTAACTAACAATGGAGTCCTTGATTTTGAATTGCATTTCTTATAGATATTAATTGTTGAATTCAAAAATAGAGAGTTCCTCGCATCATTTTTGGTTAACAAGGCTCCTCTTTTGATTCCAAACACACTTTTTGATACATTGAGCACGAAATATAACGCATGTGGCTAAACAACCTAGTATATTAATTGAATCAAACATGTATAAAAATCAATAAAACTTTAAATCTATTTAAATCCATCATCTGAAGGTGCCATTCTTCATGGCTTGCATTTCGTACAAATGTTAACTGTTTTAATTCCTAAATAATTAGAATTTCTAATCACCTCATGTTAATTAGGCTCCTCTTGTTGTTAGCAGGACTATTTTTCACGCAATAATCTTGAAATTAACTGTTGTTTCTTTCTTAATAACTATATTCCTTATGAAAAATATACACGTGGACCATCAATTACATGAATTCATTCAATTTAACAAACAATGTAGTCCTTGATTTTGAATTGCATTTCTTATTGATATTAATTGTTGAATTCAAAAATAGAGAGTTCGTCGTGTCATTTTTGGTTAACAAGGCTCCTCTTTTGATTCCAAACACACTTTTTGATACATTGAGCATGAAATATAACACATGTGGCTAAACAACCTAGTATATTAATTGAATCAAACATGTACAAACATCACTAATACTCCAAATCTATTTAAATCCATCATCTAAAGGTGCCATTCTTCATGGTTTGCATTTCGTACAAATGTTAACTGTTTTAATTCCTAAATAATCAGAATTTCTAATCACCTCATGTTAATTAGGCTCCTCTTGTTGTTAGCAGGACTATTTTTCATGCAATAATCTTGAAATTAACTGTTGTTTCTTTCTTAATAACTAGATTCATTATGAAAAATATGCACGTGGACCATCAATTACATGAATTCATTCAATTTAACAAACAATGTAGTCCTTGATTTTGAATTGCATTTCTTATTGATATTAATTGTTGAATTCAAAAATACAGAGTTCCTCGCGTCATTTTTGGTTAACAAGGCTTCTCTTTTGATTCCAAACACACTTTTTCATACATTGTGCATGAAATATAACACATGTGGCTAAACAACCTAGTATATTAATTGAATGAAATTTGTATAGACATCAATAAAACTCCAAATCTATTTAAATCCATCATCTAAAGTTGCCATTCATCACAGTTTGCATTTCCTACAAATGTTAACTGGTTTAATTCCTAAATAATGAGAATTTCGAATCACCTCATGTTAATTAGGCTCCTCTTGTTGTTAGCAGGACTATTTTTCATGCAATAACCTTGAAATTAACTTTTGATTCTTTCTTTAATAACTATATTCATTATGAAAAAAAATGCCCGTGGACCATCTATAAGATGAATTCTTTCAATTTAACAAACAATGGAGTCCTTGATTTTGAATTGCATTTCTTATAGATATTAATTGTTGAATTCAAAAATAGGGAGTTCCTCGCATAATTTTTGGTTAGCAAGTTCCTCTTTTGATTCCAAATACACTTTTTCATACATTGAGCATGAAATATAACACATGTGGCTAAACAACCTATTATATTAATTGAATCAAATGTGTATAAACATCAATAATACTCCAAATCTATTTAAATCCATCATCTGAAGGTGCCATTCTTCATGGTTTGCATTTCGTACAAATGTTAACTGGTTTAATTCCTAAACAATGAGAATTTCTAATCAACTCGTGTTAATTAGGCTCCTCTTGTTGTTATCAGGACTATTTTTCATGCAATAATCTTGAAATTAACTTTTGATTCTTTCTTAATAACTATATTCATTATGAAAAAAATGCCCGTGGACCATCTATAAGATGAATTCTTTCAATTTAACAAACAAGGGAGTCCTTGATTTTGAATTGCATTTCTTATTGATATTAAGTGTTGAATTCAAAAATAAAGAGTTCCTCGCGTCATTGTTGGTTAACAAGGCTCCTTTTTTGATTCCAAACACAGTTTTTCATACATTGTGCATGAAATATAACACATGTGGCTAAACAACCTAGTATATTAATTGAATGAAACTTGTATAGACATCAATAAAACTCCAAATCTATTTAAATCCATCATCTAAAGTTGCCATTCATCACAGTTTGCATTTCCTACAAATGTTAACTGGTTTAATTCCTAAATAATGAGAATTTCGAATCACCTCATGTTAATTAGGCTCCTCTTGTTGTTAGCAGGACTATTTTTCATGCAATAACCTTGAAATTAACTTTTGATTCTTTCTTAATAACTATATTCATTATGAAAAATATGCACGTGGACCATCAATTAGATGAATTCATTCAATTTAACAAACAATGAAGTCCTTCATTTTGAATTGCATTTCTTATTGATATTAAGTGTTGAATTCAAAAATGAAGAGTTCCTCGCGTCATTGTTGGTTAACAAGGCTCCTTTTTTGATTCCAAACACAGTTTTTGATACATTGAGCATGAAATATAACACATGTGGTTAAACAACCTAGTATATTAATTGAATCAAACATGATTAGACATCAATAAAACTCCAAATCTATTTAAATCCATCATCTAAAGGTGCCATTCATCATAGTTTGCATTTCCTACAAATGTTAACTGGTTTAATTCCTAAATAATGAGAATTTCGAATCACCTCATGTTAATTAGGCTCCTCTTGTTGTTAGCAGGACTATTTTTCATGCAATAACCTTGAAATTAACTTTTGATTCTTTCTTAATAACTATATTCATTATGAAAAATATGCACGTGGACCATCAATTAGATGAATTCATTCAATTTAACAAACAATGAAGTCCTTCATTCTGAATTGCATTTCTTATTGATATTAATTGTTGAATTCAAAAATACAGAGTTCCTCGCGTCATTTTTGGTTAACAAGGCTCCTCTTTTGATTCCAAACACACTTTTTCATACATTGTGCATGAAATATAACACATGGGGCTAAACAACCTAGTATATTAATTGAATCAAACATGTATAGACATCAATAAAACTCCAAATCTATTTAAATCCATCATCTAAAGTTGCCATTCATCACAGTTTGCATTTCCTACAAATGTTAACTGGTTTAATTCCTAAATAATAAGAATTTCGAATCACCTCATGTTAATTAGGCTCCTCGTGTTGTTAGCAGGACTATTTTTAATGCAATAGCCTTGAAATTAACTTTTGATTCTTTCTTAATAACTATATTCATTATGAAAAAAAATGCCCGTGGACCATCTATAAGATGAATTCATTCAATTTAACAAACAATTGAGTCCTTGATTTTGAATTGTATTTCTTATAGATATTAATTGTTGAATTCAAAAATAGAGAGTTCCTCGCATAATTTTTGGTGAGCAAGTTTCCTCTTTTGATTCCAAACACACCTTTTGATACATTGAGCATGAAATATAACACATGTGGCTAAAGAATCGACTATATTAATTGAATCAAACACGTATAAACATCAATAATACTCCAAATCTATTTAAATCCATCATCTAAAGGTGCCATTCTTCATGGTTTCCATTTCGTACAAATGTTAACTGGTTTCATTCCTAAATAATGAGAATTTCCAATCACATCGTGTTAATTAGGCTCCTCTTGTTGTTATCAGGACTATTTTTCATGCAATAATCTTGAAATTAACTTTTGTTTCTTTCTTAATAACTAGATTCATTATGAAAAATATGTACGTAGACCATCAATTACATGAATTCATTCAATTTAACAAACAATGAAGTCCTTCATGTTGAATTGCATTTCTTATAGATATTAATTGTTGAATTCAAAAATAGAGAGTTCCTCGCGTCATTTTTGGTTAACAAGGCTCCTCTTTTGATTCCAAACACACTTTTTGATACATTGAACATGAAATATAACACATGTGGCTAAACAACCTAGTATATTAATTGAATCAAACATGTACAAACATCACTAATACTCCAAATCTATTTAAATCCATCATCTAAAGGTGCCATTCTTCATGGTTTGCATTTCGTACAAATGTTAACTGTTTTAATTCCTAAATAATTAGAATTTCTAATCACCTCATGTTAATTAGGCTCCTCTTGTTGTTAGCAGGACTATTTTTCACGCAATAATCTTGAAATTAACTGTTGTTTCTTTCTTAATAACTAGATTCATTATGAAAAATATGCACGTGGACCATCAGTTACATGAATTCATTCAATTTAACAAACAATGTAGTCCTTGATTTTGAATTGCATTTCTTATTGATATTAATTGTTGAATTCAAAAATAGAGAGTTCGTCGTGTCATTTTTGGTTAACAAGGCTCCTCTTTTGATTCCCAACACACACTTTTTGATACATTGAGCATGAAATATAACACATGTGGCTAAAAACAACCTAGTATATTAATTGAATCAAACATGTACAAACATCACTAATACTCCAAATCTATTTAAATCCATCATCTAAAGGTGCCATTCTTCATGGTTTGCATTTCGTACAAATGTTAACTGTTTTAATTCCTAAATAATCAGAATTTCTAATCACCTCATGTTAATTAGGCTCCTCTTGTTGTTAGCAGGACTATTTTTCATGCAATAATCTTGAAATTAACTGTTGTTTCTTTCTTAATAACTAGATTCATTATGAAAAATATGCACGTGGACCATCAATTACATGAATTCATTCAATTTAACAAACAATGTAGTCCTTGATTTTGAATTGCATTTCTTATTGATATTAATTGTTGAATTCAAAAATACAGAGTTCCTCGCGTCATTTTTGGTTAACAAGGCTTCTCTTTTGATTCCAAACACACTTTTTCATACATTGTGCATGAAATATAACACATGTGGCTAAACAACCTAGTATATTAATTGAATGAAATTTGTATAGACATCAATAAAACTCCAAATCTATTTAAATCCATCATCTAAAGTTGCCATTCATCACAGTTTGCATTTCCTACAAATGTTAACTGGTTTAATTCCTAAATAATGAGAATTTCGAATCACCTCATGTTAATTAGGCTCCTCTTGTTGTTAGCAGGACTATTTTTCATGCAATAACCTTGAAATTAACTTTTGATTCTTTCTTAATAACTATATTCATTATGAAAAAAATGCCCGTGGACCATCTATAAGATGAATTCTTTCAATTTAACAAACAATGGAGTCCTTGATTTTGAATTGCATTTCTTATAGATATTAATTGTTGAATTCAAAAATAGGGAGTTCCTCGCATAATTTTTGGTTAGCAAGTTCCTCTTTTGATTCCAAATACACTTTTTCATACATTGAGCATGAAATATAACACATGTGGCTAAACAACCTATTATATTAATTGAATCAAATGTGTATAAACATCAATAATACTCCAAATCTATTTAAATCCATCATCTGAAGGTGCCATTCTTCATGGTTTGCATTTCGTACAAATGTTAACTGGTTTAATTCCTAAACAATGAGAATTTCTAATCAACTCGTGTTAATTAGGCTCCTCTTGTTGTTATCAGGACTATTTTTCATGCAATAATCTTGAAATTAACTTTTGATTCTTTTCTTAATAACTATATTCATTATGAAAAAAAAAAATGCCCGTGGACCATCTATAAGATGAATTCTTTCAATTTAACAAACAAGGGAGTCCTTGATTTTGAATTGCATTTCTTATTGATATTAAGTGTTGAATTCAAAAATAAAGAGTTCCTCGCGTCATTGTTGGTTAACAAGGCTCCTTTTTTGATTCCAAACACAGTTTTTCATACATTGTGCATGAAATATAACACATGTGGCTAAACAACCTAGTATATTAATTGAATGAAACTTGTATAGACATCAATAAAACTCCAAATCTATTTAAATCCATCATCTAAAGTTGCCATTCATCACAGTTTGCATTTCCTACAAATGTTAACTGGTTTAATTCCTAAATAATGAGAATTTCGAATCACCTCATGTTAATTAGGCTCCTCTTGTTGTTAGCAGGACTATTTTTCATGCAATAACCTTGAAATTAACTTTTGATTCTTTCTTAATAACTATATTCATTATGAAAAATATGCACGTGGACCATCAATTAGATGAATTCATTCAATTTAACAAACAATGAAGTCCTTCATTTTGAATTGCATTTCTTATTGATATTAAGTGTTGAATTCAAAAATGAAGAGTTCCTCGCGTCATTGTTGGTTAACAAGGCTCCTTTTTTGATTCCAAACACAGTTTTTGATACATTGAGCATGAAATATAACACATGTGGTTAAACAACCTAGTATATTAATTGAATCAAACATGATTAGACATCAATAAAACTCCAAATCTATTTAAATCCATCATCTAAAGGTGCCATTCATCATAGTTTGCATTTCCTACAAATGTTAACTGGTTTAATTCCTAAATAATGAGAATTTCGAATCACCTCATGTTAATTAGGCTCCTCTTGTTGTTAGCAGGACTATTTTTCATGCAATAACCTTGAAATTAACTTTTGATTCTTTCTTAATAACTATATTCATTATGAAAAATATGCACGTGGACCATCAATTAGATGAATTCATTCAATTTAACAAACAATGAAGTCCTTCATTCTGAATTGCATTTCTTATTGATATTAATTGTTGAATTCAAAAATACAGAGTTCCTCGCGTCATTTTTGGTTAACAAGGCTCCTCTTTTGATTCCAAACACACTTTTTCATACATTGTGCATGAAATATAACACATGGGGCTAAACAACCTAGTATATTAATTGAATCAAACATGTATAGACATCAATAAAACTCCAAATCTATTTAAATCCATCATCTAAAGTTGCCATTCATCACAGTTTGCATTTCCTACAAATGTTAACTGGTTTAATTCCTAAATAATAAGAATTTCGAATCACCTCATGTTAATTAGGCTCCTCGTGTTGTTAGCAGGACTATTTTTAATGCAATAGCCTTGAAATTAACTTTTGATTCTTTCTTAATAACTATATTCATTATGAAAAAAAATGCCCGTGGACCATCTATAAGATGAATTCATTCAATTTAACAAACAATTGAGTCCTTGATTTTGAATTGTATTTCTTATAGATATTAATTGTTGAATTCAAAAAATAGAGAGTTCCTCGCATAATTTTTGGTGAGCAAGTTTCCTCTTTTGATTCCAAACACACCTTTTGATACATTGAGCATGAAATATAACACATGTGGCTAAAGAATCGACTATATTAATTGAATCAAAACACGTATAAACATCAATAATACTCCAAATCTATTTAAATCCATCATCTAAAGGTGCCATTCTTCATGGTTTCCATTTCGTACAAATGTTAACTGGTTTCATTCCTAAATAATGAGAATTTCCAATCACATCGTGTTAATTAGGCTCCTCTTGTTGTTATCAGGACTATTTTTCATGCAATAATCTTGAAATTAACTTTTGTTTCTTTCTTAATAAACTAGATTCATTATGAAAAAAATATGTACGTAGACCATCAATTACATGAATTCATTCAATTTTTAACAAACAATGAAGTCCTTCATGTTGAATTGCATTTCTTATAGATATTAATTGTTGAATTCAAAAATAGAGAGTTCCTCGCGTCATTTTTGGTTAACAAGGCTCCTCTTTTGATTCCAAACACACTTTTTGATACATTGAACATGAAATATAACACATGTGGCTAAACAACCTAGTATATTAATTGAATCAAACATGTACAAACATCACTAATACTCCAAATCTATTTAAATCCATCATCTAAAGGTGCCATTCTTCATGGTTTGCATTTCGTACAAATGTTAACTGTTTTAATTCCTAAATAATTAGAATTTCTAATCACCTCATGTTAATTAGGCTCCTCTTGTTGTTAGCAGGACTATTTTTCACGCAATAATCTTGAAATTAACTGTTGTTTCTTTCTTAATAACTAGATTCATTATGAAAAATATGCACGTGGACCATCAGTTACATGAATTCATTCAATTTAACAAACAATGTAGTCCTTGATTTTGAATTGCATTTCTTATTGATATTAATTGTTGAATTCAAAAATAGAGAGTTCGTCGTGTCATTTTTGGTTAACAAGGCTCCTCTTTTGATTCCAAACACACTTTTTGATACATTGAGCATGAAATATAACACATGTGGCTAAACAACCTAGTATATTAATTGAATCAAACATGTACAAACATCACTAATACTCCAAATCTATTTAAATCCATCATCTAAAGGTGCCATTCTTCATGGTTTGCATTTCGTACAAATGTTAACTGTTTTAATTCCTAAATAATCAGAATTTCTAATCACCTCATGTTAATTAGGCTCCTCTTGTTGTTAGCAGGACTATTTTTCATGCAATAATCTTGAAATTAACTGTTGTTTCTTTCTTAATAACTAGATTCATTATGAAAAATATGCACGTGGACCATCAATTACATGAATTCATTCAATTTAACAAACAATGTAGTCCTTGATTTTGAATTGCATTTCTTATTGATATTAATTGTTGAATTCAAAAATAGAGAGTTCGTCGCATCATTTTTAGTTAACAAGGCTCCTCTTTTGATTCCAAAGCCACTTTTTGATACATTGAGCATGAAATATAACACATGTGGCTAAACAACCGAGTATATTAATTGAATTAAACATGTATAAACATCAATAAAACTCAAAATGTATTTAAATCCATCATATGAAGGTGTCATTCTTCATGGTTTGCATTTCGTACAAATGTTAACTGGTTTCATTCCTAAATAATGAGAATTTCCAATCACATCGTGTTAATTACGCTCCTCTTGTTGTTACCAGGACTATTTTTCATGCAATTACCTTGAAATTAACTTTTGAATCTTTCTTAATAACTATATTCATTATGAAAAAAATGTCCGTGGACCATCTATAAGAGGAATTCATTCAATTTAACAAACAATGGAGTCCTTGATTTTGAATTGTATTTCTTATAGATATTAATTGTTGAATTCAAAAATAGAGAGTTCCTCGCATAATTTTTGGATAGCAAGTTTCCTCTTTTGATTCCAAACACACCTTTTGATACATTGAGCATGAAATATAACACACGTGGCTAAACAACCTACTATATTAAATGAATCAAACACGTATAAACATCAATAATACTCCAAATCTATTTAAATCAATCATCTGAAGGTGCCATTCTTCATGGTTTGCATTAAATACAAATGTTAACTGGTTTAATTCCTAAATAATGAGAATTTCTAATCAACTCGTGTTAATTAGGCTCCTCTTGTTGTTATCAGGACTATTTTTCATGCAATAATCCTGAAACTAACTTTTGTTTCATTCTTAACAACTAGATTCATTATGAAAAATATGCAGGTGGACCATCAATTACATGAATTAATTCAATTTAACAAACAATGAAGTCCTTGATTTTGAATTGCATTTCTTATTGATATTAATTGTTGAATTCAAAAATAGAGAGTTTCTCGCGTCATTTTTGGTTAACGAGGCTCCTCTTTTGATTCCAAAGCCACTTTTTGATACATTGATCATGAAATATAACACATGTGGTTAAACAACCTAGTATATTAATTGAATCAAACAAGCATAAACACCAATAAAAATCCAAATCTATTTAAATCCATCAGCCAAAGGTGCCATTCATCACGATTTGCATTTCGCACAAATGTTAACTGGTTTCATTCCTAAATAACGAGAATTTCTAATCACCTCATGTTAATTAGGCTCCTCTTGTTGTTACCAGGACTATTTTTCATGCAATAACCTTGAAATTAACTTTTGTTTCTTTCTTAATAACAATATTCATTATGAAAAAAATGCCCACGAACCATCAATTACATGAATTCATTCAATTTAACAAACAATGGAGTCCTTGATTTTGAATTGCATTTCTTATAGATATTAATTGTTGAATTCAAAAATAGAGAGTTCCTCGCATGATTTTTGGTTTAACAGGGCTCCTCTTTTCATTCCAAACACACTTTTTGACACATTGAGCATGAAATACAACACATGTGGCTAAACAACCTAGTATATTAACTGAATCAAACATTTATAAACATCAATAAAACTCGAAATCTATTTAAATCCAACATCTAAAGGTGCCATTCTTCATGGTTTGCATTTCGTACAAATGTTAACTGGTTTCATACCTAAATAATGAGAATTTCTAATCACCTCATGTTAAATTAGGCTCCTCTTGTTGTTACCAGGACTATTTTTCATGCAATAACCATGAAATTAAGTTTTGTTTCTCTCTTAACAACTATATTCGTTACGAAAAATATGCACGTGGTCCATCAATTACATGAATTCCTTCAATTTAACAAACAATGGAGTCATTGATTTTGAATTGCATTTCTTATTGATATTAATTGTTGAATTCAAAAATAGAGAGTTCCTCGCATCATTTTTGGTTAACAAGGCTCCTCTTTTGATTCCAAAGCCACTTTTTGATACATTGATCATGAAATATAACACATGTGGTTAAACAACCTAGTATTTTAACTAAATAAAAAAAGCATAAAACACCAATAAAAATCCAAATCTATTTAAATCCATCAACCAACGGTGCCATTCATCACAGTTTGCATTTCATACAAATGTTAACTGGTTTAATTTTTTTAAATAATGAGAATTTCTAATCACCTCATGTTAATTAGGCTCCTCTTGCTGTTACCAGGACTATTTTTCATGCAATAACCTTGAAATTAACTTTTGATTCTTTCTTAATAACTATATTCATTATGAAAAAAATGCTCGTGGACCATCTATAAGATGAATTCATTCCATTTAACAAACAATGGAGTCCTTGATTTTGAATTGCATTTCTTGTAGATATTAATTGTTGAATTCAAAAATAGAGAGTTCCTCGCATCATTTTTGGTTAACAAGGCTCCTCTTTTGATTCCAAAGCCACTTTTTCGTTATTTAGGAATGAAACCAGTTAACATTTGTGCGAAATGCAAACTGTGAAATTAGGCTCCTCTTGTTGTTACCAGGACTATTTTTCATGCAATAACCTTGAAATTAACTTTTGATTCTTTCTTAATAACTATATTCATTATGAAAAGAATGCCCATGGACCATCAATAAGATGTATTCATTCAATTTAACAAACAATGGAGTCCTTGATTTTGAATTGCATTTCTTATAGATATTAATTGTTGAATTCAAAAGTAGAGAGTTCCTCGCATCATTTTTGGTTAGCAAGTTTCCTCTTTTGATTCCAAAGCCACTTTTTGATATATTGATTATGAAATATAACACATGTGGTTAGGCAACCTAGTATATTAATTGAATCCAAAAAGCATAAACACCAATAAAAATCCAAATCTGTTTAAATCCATCAGACAAAGGTGCCATTCTTCATAGTTTGCATTTCGTACAAATGTTAACTGGTTTAATTCCTAAATAATGCGATTTTCTAATCACCTCATGTTAATTAGGCTCCTCTTGTTGTTACCAGGACTATTTCTCATTCAATAACCTTGAAATTAACTTTCGATTCTTTCTTAATAACTATATTCATTATGAAAAAAATGCCCATGGACCATCTATAACATGAATTCATTCAATTTAACAAACAATGGAGTCCTTGATTTTGAATTGCATTTCTTATAGATATTAATTGTTGAATTCAAAAGTAGAGAGTTCCTCGCATCATTTTTGGTTAGGAAGTTTGCTCTTTTGATTCCAAACACACTTTTTGATACATTGAGCATGAAATATAACACATGTGGCTAAACAACCTAGTATATTAATTGAATCAAACATGTATAAACATCAATAATACTCCAAATCTATTTAAATCCATCATCTAAAGGTGTCATTCTTCATGGTTTGCATTTCGTACAAATCTTAATTGGTTTCATTCCTAAATAATGAGAATTTTTAATCACCTCATGTTAATTAGGCTCCTTTTGTTGTTACCAGGACTATTTTTCATGCAATAACCTTGAAATTAACCTTTGTTTCTTTCTTAATAGATATATTCATTACGAAAAATATGCACGTGGACCATCAATTACATGAATTCATTTAATTTAACAAACAATGAAGTCGTTGATTTTGAATTGCATTTCTTATAGATATTAATTGTTGAATTCAAAAATAGAGAGTTCGTCGCATCATTTTTAGTTAACAAGGCTCCTCTTTTGATTCCAAAGCCACTTTTTGATACATTGAGCATGAAATATAACACATGTGGCTAAACTAAACCGAGTATATTAATTGAATTAAACATGTATAAACATCAATAAAACTCCAAATGTATTTAAATCCATCATATGAAGGTGTCATTCTTCATGGTTTGCATTTCGTACAAATGTTAACTGGTTTCATTCCTAAATAATGAGAATTTCCAATCACATCGTGTTAATTACGCTCCTCTTGTTGTTACCAGGACTATTTTTCATGCAATTACCTTGAAATTAACTTTTGAATCTTTCTTAATAACTATATTCATTATGAAAAAAATGTCCGTGGACCATCTATAAGAGGAATTCATTCAATTTAACAAACAATGGAGTCCTTGATTTTGAATTGTATTTCTTATAGATATTAATTGTTGAATTCAAAAATAGAGAGTTCCTCGCATAATTTTTGGATAGCAAGTTTCCTCTTTTGATTCCAAACACACCTTTTGATACATTGAGCATGAAATATAACACACGTGGCTAAACAACCTACTATATTAAATGAATCAAACACGTATAAACATCAATAATACTCCAAATCTATTTAAATCAATCATCTGAAGGTGCCATTCTTCATGGTTTGCATTAAATACAAATGTTAACTGGTTTAATTCCTAAATAATGAGAATTTCTAATCAACTCGTGTTAATTAGGCTCCTCTTGTTGTTATCAGGACTATTTTTCATGCAATAATCCTGAAACTAACTTTTGTTTCATTCTTAACAACTAGATTCATTATGAAAAATATGCAGGTGGACCATCAATTACATGAATTAATTCAATTTAACAAACAATGAAGTCCTTGATTTTGAATTGCATTTCTTATTGATATTAATTGTTGAATTCAAAAATAGAGAGTTTCTCGCGTCATTTTTGGTTAACGAGGCTCCTCTTTTGATTCCAAAGCCACTTTTTGATACATTGATCATGAAATATAACACATGTGGTTAAACAACCTAGTATATTAATTGAATCAAACAAGCATAAACACCAATAAAAATCCAAATCTATTTAAATCCATCAGCCAAAGGTGCCATTCATCACGATTTGCATTTCGCACAAATGTTAACTGGTTTCATTCCTAAATAACGAGAATTTCTAATCACCTCATGTTAATTAGGCTCCTCTTGTTGTTACCAGGACTATTTTTCATGCAATAACCTTGAAATTAACTTTTGTTTCTTTCTTAATAACAATATTCATTATGAAAAAAATGCCCACGAACCATCAATTACATGAATTCATTCAATTTAACAAACAATGGAGTCCTTGATTTTGAATTGCATTTCTTATAGATATTAATTGTTGAATTCAAAAATAGAGAGTTCCTCGCATGATTTTTGGTTAACAGGGCTCCTCTTTTCATTCCAAACACACTTTTTGACACATTGAGCATGAAATACAACACATGTGGCTAAACAACCTAGTATATTAATTGAATCAAACATGTATAAACATCAATAAAACTCGAAATCTATTTAAATCCAACATCTAAAGGTGCCATTCTTCATGGTTTGCATTTCGTACAAATGTTAACTGGTTTCATACCTAAATAATGAGAATTTCTAATCACCTCATGTTAATTAGGCTCCTCTTGTTGTTACCAGGACTATTTTTCATGCAATAACCATGAAATTAAGTTTTGTTTCTCTCTTAACAACTATATTCGTTACGAAAAATATGCACGTGGTCCATCAATTACATGAATTCCTTCAATTTAACAAACAATGGAGTCATTGATTTTGAATTGCATTTCTTATTGATATTAATTGTTGAATTCAAAAATAGAGAGTTCCTCGCATCATTTTTGGTTAACAAGGCTCCTCTTTTGATTCCAAAGCCACTTTTTGATACATTGATCATGAAATATAACACATGTGGTTAAACAACCTAGTATTTTAACTAAATAAAAAAAGCATAAACACCAATAAAAATCCAAATCTATTTAAATCCATCAACCAACGGTGCCATTCATCACAGTTTGCATTTCATACAAATGTTAACTGGTTTAATTTTTAAATAATGAGAATTTCTAATCACCTCATGTTAATTAGGCTCCTCTTGCTGTTACCAGGACTATTTTTCATGCAATAACCTTGAAATTAACTTTTGATTCTTTCTTAATAACTATATTCATTATGAAAAAAATGCTCGTGGACCATCTATAAGATGAATTCATTCCATTTAACAAACAATGGAGTCCTTGATTTTGAATTGCATTTCTTGTAGATATTAATTGTTGAATTCAAAAATAGAGAGTTCCTCGCATCATTTTTGGTTAACAAGGCTCCTCTTTTGATTCCAAAGCCACTTTTTCGTTATTTAGGAATGAAACCAGTTAACATTTGTGCGAAATGCAAACTGTGAAATTAGGCTCCTCTTGTTGTTACCAGGACTATTTTTCATGCAATAACCTTGAAATTAACTTTTGATTCTTTCTTAATAACTATATTCATTATGAAAAGAATGCCCATGGACCATCAATAAGATGTATTCATTCAATTTAACAAACAATGGAGTCCTTGATTTTGAATTGCATTTCTTATAGATATTAATTGTTGAATTCAAAAGTAGAGAGTTCCTCGCATCATTTTTGGTTAGCAAGTTTCCTCTTTTGATTCCAAAGCCACTTTTTGATATATTGATTATGAAATATAACACATGTGGTTAGGCAACCTAGTATATTAATTGAATCCAAAAAGCATAAACACCAATAAAAATCCAAATCTGTTTAAATCCATCAGACAAAGGTGCCATTCTTCATAGTTTGCATTTCGTACAAATGTTAACTGGTTTAATTCCTAAATAATGCGATTTTCTAATCACCTCATGTTAATTAGGCTCCTCTTGTTGTTACCAGGACTATTTCTCATTCAATAACCTTGAAATTAACTTTCGATTCTTTCTTAATAACTATATTCATTATGAAAAAAAATGCCCATGGACCATCTATAACATGAATTCATTCAATTTAACAAACAATGGAGTCCTTGATTTTGAATTGCATTTCTTATAGATATTAATTGTTGAATTCAAAAGTAGAGAGTTCCTCGCATCATTTTTGGTTAGGAAGTTTGCTCTTTTGATTCCAAACACACTTTTTGATACATTGAGCATGAAATATAACACATGTGGCTAAACAACCTAGTATATTAATTGAATCAAACATGTATAAACATCAATAATACTCCAAATCTATTTAAATCCATCATCTAAAGGTGTCATTCTTCATGGTTTGCATTTCGTACAAATCTTAATTGGTTTCATTCCTAAATAATGAGAATTTTTAATCACCTCATGTTAATTAGGCTCCTTTTGTTGTTACCAGGACTATTTTTCATGCAATAACCTTGAAATTAACCTTTGTTTCTTTCTTAATAGATATATTCATTACGAAAAATATGCACGTGGACCATCAATTACATGAATTCATTTAATTTAACAAACAATGAAGTCGTTGATTTTGAATTGCATTTCTTATAGATATTAATTGTTGAATTCAAAAATAGAGAGTTCGTCGCATCATTTTTCGTTAACAAGGCTCCTTTTTTGATTCCAAAGCCACTTTTTGATACATTGATCATGAAATATAACACATGTGGTTAAACAACCTAGTATATTAATTGAATCAAACAAGCATAAACACCAATAAAAATCCAAATCTATTTAAATCCATCAGCCAAAGGTGCCATTCATCACGGTTTGCATTTCGCACAAATGTTAACTGGTTTCATTCCTAAATAACGAGAATTTCTAATCACCTCGTGTTAATTAGGCTCCTCTTGTTGTTACCAGGACTATTTTTCATGCAATAACCTTGAAATTAACTTTTGTTTCATTAACTTTTGTTTCTTTCTTAATAACTATATTCATTATGAAAAAAATGCCCATGGACCATCAATTACATGAATTCATTCAATTTAACAAACAATGGAGTCCTTGATTTTGAATTGCATTTCTTATAGATATTAATTGTTGAATTCAAAAATAGAGAGTTCCTCGCATCATTTTTGCTTAACAAGGCTCCTTTTTCATTCCAAACACACTTCTTGAAATTAACTTTTGTTTATTTCTTAATAACTATATTCATTCTGAAAAATATGCACGTGGACCATCAATTACATGAATTCATTCAATTTAACAAACTATAGAGCCCTTGATTTTGAATTGCATTTCTTATTGATATTAATTGTTGAATTCAAAAATAGAGAGTTCCTCGCATCATTTTTGGTTAACAAGGCTGCTCTTTTGATTCCAAACACACTTTTTGATACATTGAACATGAAATACAACACATGTGGCTAAACAACCTAGTATATTAATTGAATCAAACATGTATAGACATCAATGAAACTCCAAATCTATTTAAATCCATCATCTAAAGGTGCCATTCATCCCAGTTTGCATTTTGTACAAATGTTAACTGGTTTAATTCCTAAATAATGAGAATTTCTAATCACCTCCTGTTAATTAGGCTCCTCTTGTTGTTACCAGGACTCTTTTTCATGCAATAACCTTGAAATTAACTTTTGATTCTTTCTTAATAACTATATTCATTATGAAAAAAATGCCCATGGACCATCTATAAGATGAATTCATTCAATTTAAGAAACAATGGAGTCCTTGATTTTGAATTGCATTTCTTATAGATATTAACTGTTGAATTCAAAAATAGAGAGTTCCTCGCATCATTTTTGGTTAACAAGGCTCCTCTTTTGATTCCAAAGCCACTTTTTGATACATTGATCATGAAATATAAAACATGTGGTTAAACAACCTAGTATATTAATTGAATCAAACAAGCATAAACACCAATAAAAATCCAAATCTATTTAAATCGATCAGCCAAAGGTCCCAATCATCATGGTTTACATTTCGTACAAATGTTAACTGGTTTAATTCCTAAATATTGAGAATTTCTAATCACGTCATGTTAATTAGGCTCCTCTTGTTGTTACTAGGACTATTTTTCATGCAATAAACTTGAAATTAACTTTTGATTTTTTCTTAATAACTATATTCATTATGAAAAAAATGCCCATGGACCATCTATAAGATGATTTCATAAAATTTAACAAACAATGGTGTCCTTGATTTTGAATTGCATTTCTTATAGATATTAATTGTAGAATTCAAAAAAAGAGAGTTCCTCGCATCATTTTTGGTTAGCAAGTTTGCCCATTTGATTCCAAACACACTTTTTGATACATTTAGAATCAAATATAACACATGTGGCTAAACAACCTAGTATATTAGTAGAATCAAACATGTATAAACATCAATAAAACTTCAAATCTATTTAAATCTAGCATCTAAAGGTGCCATTCTTCATGGTTTGCGTTTCGTACAAATGTTAACTGGTTTCATTCCTAAATAATGGGAATTTCTAATCATCTCGTGTTAATTAGGCTCCTCTTGTCGTTACCAGGATTATTTTTCATGCAATAACCTTGAAATTAACTTTTGTTTCTTTCTTAATAACTATATTCATTATGAAAAATATGCATATGGACCATCAATTACATGAATTCATTCAATTTCACAAATAATGGAATCCTTGATTTTGAATTGCATTTCTTATAGATATTAATTGTAGAATTAAAAAAAAAAAAAGAGAGAGTTCCTCGCATCATTTTTGGTTAGCAAGTTTCCCCTTTTGATTCCAAACACACTTTTTGATACATTTAGAATCAAATATAACACATGTGGCTAAACAACCTAGTATATTAGTAGAATCAAACATGTATAAACATCAATAAAACTCCAAATCTATTTAAATCCAGAATCTAAAGGTGCCATTCTTCATGGTTTGCGTTTCGTACAAATGTTAACTGGTTTCATTCCTAAATAATGAGAATTTCTAATTACCTCGTGTTAATTAGGCTCCTCTTGTCGTTACCAGGACTATTTTTCATGCAATAACCTTGAAATTAACTTTTCTTTCTTTCTTAATAACTATGTTCATTATGAAAAATATGCATATGGACCATCAATTACATGAATTCATTCAATTTAACAAACAATGAAGTCCTTGATTTTGAATTGCATTTCTTATAGATATTAATTGTAGAATTCAAAAAACGAGAGTTCCTCGCATCATTTTTGGTTAGCAAGTTTCCCCTTTTGATTCCAAACACACTTTTTGATACATTTAGAATGAAATATAACACATGTGGCTAAACAACCTAGTATATGAGTAGAATCAAACATGTATAAACATCAATAAAACTCCAAATCTATTTAAATCCAGCATCTAAAGGTGCCATTCTTCATGGTTTGCGTTTCGTACAAATGTTAACTGGTTTGATTCCTAAATAATGAGAATTTCTAATCACCTCGTGTTAATTAGGCTCCTCTTGTCGTTACCAGGACTATTTTTCATGCAATAACCTTGAAATTAACTTTTGTTTCTTTCTTAATAACTATATTCATTATGAAAAATATGCATGTGGACCATCAATTACATGAATTCATTCAATTTAACAAACAATGGAGTCGTTGATTTTGAATTGCATTTATTATTGATATTAATTGTTGAATTCAAAAATATAGAGTTCCTCACATCATTTTTGGTTAACAAGACTCCTCTTTTGATTCCAAAGCCACTTTTTGATACATTGATCATGAAATATTGTGGATAAACAACCTAGTATATTAATTGAATCAAACAAGCATAACACCAATAAAAATCCAAATCTATTTAAATCCATCAGCCAAAGGTGCCAATCATCACGGTTTGCATTTCGTACAAAAGTTGATTGGTTTAATTCATAAATAATGAGAATTTCTAATCTCGTCATGTTAATTAGGCTCCTCTTGTTGTTACCAGGACTCTTTTTCATGCAATAACCTTGAAATTAACTTTTGATTCTTTCTTAATAATTATATTGATTATGAAACAAATGCCCATGGATCATCTATAGGATGAATTCATCCAATTTAACAAACAATGGAGTCCTTGATTTTGAATTGTATTTCTTATAGATATTAATTGTTGAATTCCAAAATAGAGAGTTGCTCGCATTATTTTTGTTTAGCAAGTTTCCCCTTTTGATTCCAAACACACTTTTTGGTACATTTAGAATGAAATATAACACATGTGACTAAACTACCTAGTATATTAATAGAATCAAACATGTATAAACATCAATAAAACTCCAAATCTATTTAAATCCAGCATCTAAAGGTGCCATTCTTCATGGTTTGCGTTTCGTACAAATGTTAACTGGTTTCATTCCTAAATAATGAGAATTTCTAATCACCTCCTGTTAATTAGGCTCCTCTTGTCGTTACCAGGACTATTTTTCATGCAATAACCTTGAAATTAACTTTTGTTTCTTTCTTAATAACTATATTCATTATGAAAAATATGCATGTGGACCATCAATTACATGAATTCATTCAATTTAACAAACAATGGAGTCGTTGATTTTGAATTGCATTTATTATTGATATTAATTGTTGAATTCAAAAATATAGAGTTCCTCACATCATTTTTGGTTAACAAGACTCCTCTTTTGATTCCAAAGCCACTTTTTGATACATTGATCATGAAATATTGTGGATAAACAACCTAGTATATTAATTGAATCAAACAAGCATAAACACCAATAAAAATCCAAATCTATTTAAATCCATCAGCCAAAGGTGCCAATCATCATGGTTTGCATTTCGCACAAAAGTTGATTGGTTTAATTCATAAATAATGAGAATTTCTAATCTCGTCATGTTAATTAGGCTCCTCTTGTTATTACTAGGACTCTTTTTCATGCAATAACCTTGAAATTAACTTTTGATTCTTTCTTAATAATTATATTGATTATGAAACAAATGCCCATGGATCATCTATAAGATGAATTCATCCAATTTAACAAACAATGGAGTCCTTGATTTTGAATTGCATTTCTTATAGATATTAATTGTTGAATTCCAAAATAGAGAGTTGCTCGCATCATTTTTGTTTAGCAAGTTTCCCCTTTTGATTCCAAACACACTTTTTGATACATTTAGAATGAAATATAACACAAATGACTAAACAACCTAGTATATTAATAGAATCAAACATCTATAAACATCAATAAAACTCCAAATCTATTTAAATCTAGCATCTAAAGGTGCCATTCTTCATGGTTTGCATTTCATACAAATGTTATCTGGTTTCATTTTTAAATAATGAGAATTTCTAATCACCTCGTGTTAATTAGGCTCCTCTTGTCGTTACCAGGACTATTTTTCATGCAATAACCTTGAAATTAACTTTTGTTTCTTTCTTAATAACTATATTCATTATGAAAAATATGCATGTGGACCATCAATTACATGAATTCATTCAATTTAACAAACAATGGAGTCGTTGATTTTGAAATTGCATTTATTATTGATATTAATTATTGAATTCAAAAATATAGAGTTCTTCACATCATTTTTGGTTAACAAGACTCCTCTTTTGATTACAAAGCCACTTTTTGATACATTGATCATGAAATATTGTGGATAAACAACCTAGTATATTAATTGAATTAAACAAGCATAAACACCAATAAAAATCCAAATCTATTTAAATCCATCAGCCAAAGGTGCCAATCATCATGGTTTGCATTTCGTACAAAAGTTGATTGGTTTAATTCATAAATAATGAGAATTTCTAATCTCGTCATGTTAATTAGGCTCCTCTTGTTGTTACGAGGACTCTTTTTCATGCAATAACCTTGAAATTAACTTTTGATTCTTTCTGAATAATTATATTGATTATGAAAACAAATGCCCATGGATCATCTATAAGATGAATTCATCCAATTTAACAAACAATGGAGTCCTTGATTTTGAATTGCATTTTCTTATAGATATTAATTGTTGAATTCCAAAAATAGAGAGTTCCTCGCATCTTTTTCTTGGTTAGCAAGTTTCCCCCTTTTGATTCCAAACACACTTTTTGATACATTTAGAATGAAATATAACACATGTGGCTAAACAACCTAGTATATTAGTAGAATCAAACATGTATAAACATCAATATAAAACTCCAAATCTATTTAAAATCCAGAATCTAAAGGTGCCATTTCTTCATGGTTTGCGTTTCGTACAAATGTTAACTGGTTTTCATTCCTAAATAATGAGAAATTTCTAATTACCCTCGTGTTAATTAGGCTCCTCTTGTCGTTACCAGGACGATTTTTTCATGCAATAACCTTGAAATTAACTTTTTCTTTCTTTCTTAATAACTATGTTCATTATGAAAAAATATGCATATGGACCATCAATTACATGAATTCATTCAATTTAACAAAACAATGAAGTCCTTGATTTTGAATTGCATTTCTTATAGATATTAATTGTAGAATTCAAAAAACGAGAGTTCCTCGCATCATTTTTGGTTAGCAAGTTTCCCCTTTTTGATTCCAAACACACTTTTTGATACATTTAGAATGAAATATAACACATGTGGCTAAACAACCTAGTATATGAGTAGAATCAAACATGTATAAACATCAATAAAAACTCCAAATCTATTTAAAATCCAGCATCTAAAGTGTGCCATTCTTCATGGTTTGCGTTTCGTACAAATGTTAACTGGTTTGATTCCTAAATA
>JBAPLH010001510.1:0-22571 GCA_037897445.1 Ceriops zippeliana
AAGAGTACTCACGATGAACAACCCAGCACATCCTCTTCTCTCACATCCAAGCAAACCATATAACCAGGAGAATGGCCGATAACAACTCCCGGAATCCTAGCATTCGTTACAACTAGCTGTGGTGTGACACCACAACCCCCCAAAAACACAGGTACCAAACCATCTACTTTCTGCTCTTCCTCCGCCTCGTCAACCTCATGCCCATCAACAGTGACAGGAGTATCACCCCAGTCAACTTTCTGCACAGACCGAAACTCCAATTCGTCTCATACCATCCCAGCCCCAAGCAACAGGCTCACCATGCGTCGTTACATACGGTCGAGTGATATCTCGGACCTTCTCCACCTCGCTACGACGATAGTATCGCATGGATACAACGTACGTCGAGTCTTTGAATACACCGGCAGGCGCCAATGGAATGTTGGTCCGGTACATTGGAGTATTTCGTCCGTGGATCATATGTGCCGGTGGCAATCCTGCGTCCATTAAAGCGGTTTCGAAACTGAACGAGCATCCTATGAGGAATGCTACATGATCGCTCTTGTCCCAGCGTGATTCAATTGATGGAATGGCAGTCTTGGTGAGCTTGCCATTAGTGTAAACATTATACCTCGGAGTGTCCGTTCGGATATCGATGCCTTTTGGCAATCTGTTCGTCTGGAACACCCGGATATGCGACTTGAAGTTGTTGAAGTCTCCGGGTGCCTTTGAAGATGCAAGTAGAGGGCATGGAAACTGGATTACGAGCACAGAGAATCTTGAAGTCCTCTGCATATTTGCACGGAAGAATGATCAAGTTGGCTTGTAGATATCCTGGTGCTATTCCTGAAGTTGGCGAATCCCATTCGTTCGTCCGTGCTTGAAGTCTTGCATCTTCTCCCGTGACAGGCTTGTTAAATATTCGTGCTGGTGCCATGTCGATTGTGAGGGTCTAGAGTCTCAGATGGAAGAAGGATATACCGAAGTATGAGTTAAAGAGCAGCTCTTGCTCCGCTCCGGCCAAGGTTGCCCGACAACTCTGGACGAGGGCAGCCGTATGGGACGGACCTCTGTATCATATCTTAAATTGATGAAGCTTTCACCGAATTCCTTTTGAATCGTCCACAGCTATTTCAGGAGCGACATCAAAGGATGGAATCAAATATCTTTGTCCCAATTAGGAAGGTAGATCACGTGAAAGGCCTAGCCAATTACGTTTGCTTACTATAGACCCTAAGCAAACTTGCCCCAACTTCTAATCGTCTGTCAATATATCTGGAAGAGCAATATAAACCGCATTAGGGCTAGACAAGCAGATCTAAGTAAACCCGAAGCCCAATTGACACCAAGTGACGTACACCTTTGGTTTGCGGACACCGGATTGCGTGAGACTTACCATTGCAAAACCTGGCGTTATATCGCTTAGAGTATGTGGTTCTTCTGCGGTGGCTACGATGGCAGTCGAGAAGATGCTGTTGGCGAATGTCATGCAGAACGTCATCAGACAAATGCTCTTATCGATCAGCCATTTTTTTCGTCGACGATCAGGTCTTCTGATTATCTGCATCTCGAAGCCCTTTCCATGTGACTCCGAAGTAAATGACAAGCAATTTCTGATCGGGTTTACCCTCCTCTACTATATCGTCTGGTGTTGCATGTCATTATCGCATGCATCGTCGTTAAAAGATGTATACGATGAGATGAAGAAAGATTCTGCCTCTTGCGGTCGTTCGTCCATTTTCAATCGATCAGAAGAGCTTTCTATTTAACAACCATAGCATGTATCATCAAATGGCCCGTTGTGGTCGGTCGACAAGCAATAGATCAATGCTGCTGGGGAAGAGATGCAACTACACCAATGTTGATAAACCGGTCGGTTCGCCAACGATATTGGAGAGCACATTACCATTTGGAGAGGAGCAATGATAGTAGTCTGTCAAAGACGAATACTTTCGATAAATACCAACCGTGCTTATATTTACTTTTCAATCATTTTGAAAAGCTCTGGTCTTCGATCATCATTTCTTCTATCGACCACCTCGCATTCGCATATCGTTGCTGTTCTCGGGCTAGCCATAACGTTATGCTCTCTCGTCGACCAAGACATGACGACAGCCTCTCGTGATGCAATCTTTTCTTCCAAATTTCACGACTGCACTGGATTGGGATACTTCGCAATGGATCAAGACCCAGAGACGTCTAATATTCCTGCTAATGCGCAGTGTGCAGAGGATGTGGAGCTGCCGCAGGACGCTGCTGAGAGGAAGAGGGTTCTTAATATTCTTGCCCAGAGACGATATCGTATGTTTGATGTTGGGCACTCTTGGATATCCTATGCTCATTTTACCAGGTCGTCGTCGACGTGAGAAGCAGGCCACACTTGAAAACCTCGTCGGGCTGTCTCGCAGCATCGAGCAAGCAAATCCTCGTACAGTCCAGCGGGCAGATGGAGCCACGAAGGGTGACCGCAGTCCTCAAAGCGACTCGAATGCTTCGAACATAACATCCAACACCAATTCAAGCTCCTCAAACACTCTCTTCCACTCCGACTCTAACGGTTCTAATACGACCCACACCTCAGTCACACCAACTGGCTTCGAATCATCGTTAATCAGACGATGCCGTATGTTCAATAAAACCAAGCAACAACGATAACGACATATCTGAGTTCTTGATAGAACAAACATGGAACAACATGAGGGATATGTCCGAACTCAACGACTTCCTCCAAACTGATGACATCCAAAACGCAAACGTTTGCAGACGACTTCCACATCGCCGTACTGAACTCGACCTCCTACGAGCAGCATACGAGAACGCCAGTCGAATGAATTCAGCTCACTTACTATTCGCTGGCTTGACAGCTCAGAGCGTATTCCAAACGGCTGACTGCTCAAGTTGGATGCTCACACTGCCCGACAATCTGATGCCCACCGATACCCCAGCTCACCTGTGCACACCATCCAGCCATCGACATCCTTCCATGGCCTGCAGTCAGAAACCGCTTGATCAAGATGTATTCTATGCCTGCTGATCTATGGCCACGGCATCCAAGCGATGGCACTCAAAGCTCATTGGTCAGATTTGTGTACGATATGGAGGACGGTGGCATCAGAGTCACCGGCCCTGATCCAGCGAAAGAGGGTGCATGGGAGATCGATCAGACATTCTTCGAGAATTGGTGGTGGGCTTTAGACCAGGCGATCGTTGCGAATTCGAATCTGAAAAGGATGGCGAGAGGACAGCCGATGTTATGTGCTCCTTCGCATGGGACTTGAGGAGATAGCAGCAAGTAAAGAAGTCAATCAATATTGATCCTAAACGCTAATTGTTCCAAACGTCAACACTTACTTCTTGCGAAAGATCATCCCAAACCACACCTTAGTCCCAACATACTTTCTCGCTCTCTCGGTAACAGTGCCCTTCGCAACGTCAACGCCATCAACAATACCACCATCAATCATCTTCGCATCAACCGCAGCCTCTCGAACTTGACCAACAAGCTCCAATCCCGTAATTTTCGCCGCAGCCACGACATCATGAGCAGCGTAAATGTAGGACGTCGCCTTTAAACCGCTCTCCAGAGGCGTTCTTAAACCCAGCTCTCGATAGAGCACCAAGATCCTGATGCATATTCGAAATCAAAGCATACGAGCCTTGCTTCAGAAGCTTGGAGACGATACCAAAGAACGCGTCGGCTGAGATATGCTCAAGCACCAAAGTCGAGATCAATCCATCAAAGATGCCAGTATAACTCTCCGGTACAGCCTCAACACTCGCGAGATCCCTGACAGCCAGCTCCAACTCAACTCTATGCTTTCCAGATCTAGACATAGCCTCACACTTCGTCCTCGCAATATCAAGCATCCCCTGACTCCCATCCCACCCAACCACCTCAACATCGACATCCCAATCAGCTTGCAACAGCTTAGCAGTATTCCTCCCAGTACCACACCCGATGTCCAGAATCTTCAACGCTCCAGCAGCAACAGCAGCTGAGTCCTTGCCATTACAAGTGAGATGCACGAATTCCGGGAGTAAACGATGCAACTGCACATCATCTACAACTTGAAGGACATTGCCATCGGTGTCGTAAGTGCTGGCCCATTGCTCGTAGAGTTGATCTGTTGGAACTGTTTTGTATGGAGAACTACTTCGTCCGGATGAGGTCTGCTGTTGTGGTCGTACGTTTTCTTTTCCACTGGAGCCAGAAGTGTTCGTTTCGGTTGATGAGAAGGACTGTGAAGCGTCTACGAGAGAAGTGTCAAAGGTTTTGGTGAGAGATGATGGCTGTGTCATTTTGATGGTTGGAACTTGCAAATGGGAGACGGATCTGTTCTATTGTGTATTAGTGTTTGATTCCAGGAACAATGGTTGTCGATCTGGATATAAAACTCAATCCATCGACAAGCTTCTCCACCTGTGACTCATGCTTGCAAAAGGACGCGGTGTTACGACGAAAGACGCCACAAACCACGGAACGAAGAGACTGTACCTAGCATTGTACGTTGCCATTGGAGAAGAAGATTTGAAGATGGCTTTTGAAGCGGAGACCCGGCGTGGCCGTCGTCGAGTGATGATTTACGAGAGCCGAACTCCTTCGCTATGCATTGAACCTCTCCCTAGTAGTACATTTGCAATATCCGATTGCGATGCTGAACCAGATTATCTCGCTCCTTCAGCTCATCTCCCAGTTTATCATCTTTCCATTTCATGCCATCGTCCAGTATGAGATGCGTATAAGCGAAGACACTCGCATCAAACAGCGTAGCCTTCGGCTGCTCAAAAAACCATTCATCCTGTCCCAGTAATGTTGCCAAAGCATCTATCGCTTCTTCAAATTCGCTCAAGATGTCTAATTCCGAGGTTTTGCCAGATGTCGAAGCTTTGAGGAGTTCCGAACCCGCGGCTCGTCGTAGCTGGTATAAGATGGTCTTCTGAACGAATATGTTCGATGAGCATGGCTCGACGTATAATCGATGGACGACGGATGAGTTAGGCTGGTGATAGATAGAGTTGGAAGAGCTGGAAACGAGTAAGTAAGGTTACCCGGGAAGATGATGTTGGAAGCATACCCAAGCCTTCCGAATGCTATTCTCAAGCAACGATGCATACGCCTCATACTGCATGTTATCCGGCTCTTGCACCTTGTTTGCGGCAGTTTGTGAGGATGACCACTTCTTCGCCTTGTTACCAGCTATCGGTTCTGCCGGTTTTGCTTGTCCAGCGGTCGAAGATGGTAGAAGGAATGGTAGAGCTCCAGAAGGAGAGGCATGATTGCTTGAAGATACAGTTTTAAATTTTTATACCAGCAAGCTTCAGAAATGTCTGAAAACACAGTCCATATATGAGCTCTTGCATGCATCATTCTCTTCACACGATAGACTAACCTGCCACTTCAAACATGATGGGTTGAAGCTTGGTCTCCCATTTCTTGCATCTTCCTTCGTTGTGAAGATATACAACAGATTGGCATCCTTTTCAGTTCGCGCTCTTGACGGCAATGTATTCTCTTGATAGGTGACCAGCGGGAACTTGTCGAAGATGCGCTTCAAAGGAGGTGGGATATCGAATAGACTGCGCTTCTGCGCCGCCGATGCGCGCTGCGATGCTCCATCATTTTGCTGTGATATTGATTTGCGATCGGAGGACTGAGCGTCATCGTTTGACATGGCCATCCATTGCTATGTTCACAACGATGGGTGGTGAAGCAGGGGAGAAGAAATCGGGGACTCTCCGGAACAGGAAGTTATATGCTTAGTCATTCCTCCTGGCCAAAACACATGCGAAACTTTCAATGTCCTTTACTCTCCTGCTTGCACATTTCACACAAACTAGATTTTGGTGATAGTGTGACAATCTCATGATTTCAATTACTCTCTCTTAGCCATCAAACTTAAGATGATCTCGAGAGAAGGGTTGATCAGATCGTCTTATCTACTCCTATCCTCACTCTTACGCCAACTACTCTACTGCACATGCACCTTTGGTGGCCCAATCTCAAGTTCGCGACTGAATGCTGCATCAATTTCTTCTTCTTTTAGACCCAGCATCTTCAAGTCTTCCAAAGCCTTACTTTGGTAATCGCCTCCAAGTCCATCACCTGTGTAGTACGCCACCAAGATGTCCATCATAGCACCAAACGCAGCGTCACCACCGGCAGCCATGGCTTCTTTGTCCTTCTTGATCCGCTCAGCAATGTTGTCAGTCTCGATGGTCCAGTCCTTATCCGTGGTCCCGGTGATACGCTGCATAGCATCCCAAAGCACCTCTCTGCGTCGTGGAGAGACTCGACAGGTACACATAGTTGTTAGCATAGTGCTGCAGACTAGCACGAGGGTTCTCTATATCCTCAATTGGCAAAGATAGCAACTTCGTAACACCCTCGCCAGCTCGGTCAAGAGAGGTGAGGTTGAACCGGCCACCGTCCTCGAAATCTTAGCCTTTCTCTCAGAAACATTGTGCAAAAGACCCAAGTGAATGGCGTGGTTTAACCACGGATTCGTCGCAACTGCGATGTAGCTCAAACCAGGGTAAGTCTCACCCAACCTCTCAATCTGCTTCCTCGCCTCCCGCTTTGGCTGCAAAACCGGGCAATCATCAACCATCTTCTCAACCTTCCCGTCAGACGCAAATTCATTTGGCAAGATCCATTTCACGCCGGCTTTAGCAGCGGCATCGATGAGCTTTGGGCTGCTCTGGTGTGCCGGTGAAGCTGAAAGACAGGAATGCGGCATCGTTGCCTTTGAAGGCGGATTCCAGGAAAGCTGGATCGTCGTAAGAACCTTTCTTGACTGTTACGGATGGAGCTTCTGGGAAAGTGGAACTGGACTCCGAGCGAGTGATGACTGTGATTTTGAAGCGATTTGCTGCGATCAGATGCCTGAGCACTGGAGCGCCGATGTTGCCTGATGCCTGTTTTACGTTCTGTCAGCATATTATATTCATTGATTGAAAAGATGGCATACTCCAACGATGGCGACGTTCTGGATGTAGTTGCTGCTCATTTTGATTGGGCTATTGGACTGTTGATGAATTGCTTGAAGGTGATGAGTGGTTTATGTATCTATGACGACCAGACAAGCCAATGCTTATATTTATCTCGCCCATCTCGCTCACCGAAGTTTAATGTATTCGCGCTCGGCCATCATCTACTACACCGACAGAACCTTCATCTGCTGTCTAATTCTCCCGAGTCATGATCTAATCTGGGAATCATTCGACGAGGCAACCAATGTATCCTAACGAATAAGGTTCGAGCCAGCATACACTACACCAACAAGGTCGCCAAACTCGATGCCTATTCTTATTAAGCGAGTCGAAGCGGATCAACCTCATCCTCCGCTTCCTGTCTCAGACTTCTTACTATACACATTCAATCGGCAAACGGCCGTATGATACTCCCTGTCCTTGTTGACTTCATCCGTGAGGCTTCTATTCGTCCGGTTGGTTAGTCGACATGCGTACCAGTGAACGGAAGGTCTAGATGAGGTAGTAAGTGTCTTCGCGGGCCGCCCTCATCGCGAATTTGTAACCATGCATTTCAGATCCGAAGACATGATAGTCACAGCTGAACAATGTTGCATTTACACATGGACTGTGATCACGAATGGTGCGTGGCTGCCAGAGGAAACTCTCAATGACTGACCATGCTATTCTAGACCCATCTGACAATCGGCAAAGCGAGTAGCGAGCGTGAGTATTCTCGTCAGTATCAATTTCTGTCCGCCTCATTATTTGAAATGACCCGTAGCCGAGCGTGGAGCTTTCCCTCGGAGTATACCGTCAGCTCTGTTTTCATCTTCTCCATCGTCTCTTCGCTTTTGTCGATAGAAATGAACGTCTCGGCGACCTCTATCAGGCGTTTCTAAGCTCGAAGAGTGCTCTCACGATGATCTCTTCGAGCACACAATGCATTCAAAGCATCCCTCAATCTCACTAAGGAGACTGTGCATATCAACTGTGTCTGCTCGCATCCGCGGGATCTTCTTCTCCTGGGTCCAATGCATTCCCAACTTGCCTCCGGCGCCGGTGTCCATGTCACGTATCCTTATCTCAAACCACGAGTAGGTCGGGTTCAGATCTGTCGGCAACCAGAACTTACGACCACAGAAGCGTCCACAATATCCGCGCAAGAGGTCGACTCGAGACAAGGACCCCAGGAGCCCAATCTCTTCTAAGTGCTCAAGCCAAAGGTTGAGATCCAGCACCGTCTTCTTCCCTCTGAAAACCCGCTTGAGTGTTCTTCTGAAACGCACGCATATGTACTCTCTGCGAAGTATGTCCATTTCTGGCATGATTCCCAAAAATGTTCGTCCCAAGGAAGATCTTGCCTGCCTCTTGACGGATCTGAGAGCACGTCTGGAGAAGTGGTGGAAGAGTGCAAGGAGCCAAGATTGGACGATCCTTGACCAGAGCATACTCCCAAATGGCGTTGCGCTTTTCCGGTGGTAGTCTCATGAGCGGACAGAGATCCGGGTCAGATTCGGCTCCTAATCTGCGGTACTTTGGATTTCTGACTGCCACTGTGTTAAAAACGTATTCGTGCAAGCCTTGGCCTGGCCTTCAAAGAAGTTATACTGACATAGCGAGGGATTTGTCAATGAGATACTGAGTCGCTGGCGTAACGACATGTCCGCTGATGTATGGCTTGTGCGGCACAAAGTATGCGATAGGATAGAGCCGGATGAATAGTATGGTTGCAATGCAGTCGAAAAGAATAGTTCAAGCGAGTTATGAAGGCCGAGTTCATCGATTGGAAAAGAGCATGGGAGACAACAAGATCTTGAGCCTTGCGGTGGCAGGTTCCTGCGAGAAAAATAGGCAGGAACGACTCACCTATCAACACACTCGATCAATGAATCAGACTGAAGCTGCAGTGACAACCTGGAAGCAATACGTAGTACTATCGACAGATCGACACAGTAGTTTCAATTCGGGATATTATCCCGTCGGAATTGTGGGTGTGTAGCCACCGCTCGCCATTACATTCGAATGACCGAAGAATTTAGGCATCGTTGGAGGTAAGCAAAAAGTTATCCGTCCATTTGAAACACATATCTTCAATTAAAGTACAGTCTGATTGCAGAATAGCTCCTTGCCAGCGCCTCTATCCACACTTGGGGAAGCCGTATGATATCTCCCATCGCTGTAACGCTAACAATGATTTGCGATTCGCTACCCAACGCCAGCAAATGGCCGCTAAGATCAACACAGATCATAAGTCATCTTCGTTAGATTCGTAAGAATGCAGTCCGATCTGAAACAAATTGCGACAAATCATGCAGTTTGACCGGCAGCAGGTGGCAAGTGCGGCTGCGGAGGAGGAGCAGGCGGCTTCATAGGGTTGTTGGTAAATGGTGTACGTGTATGTTGCCTCAAAATCTCATCCCAAGCGTCTTTCGCCTGCCACTCCTTCGGTTGAAGGTAGATGGTACCCTTCGATGGATCGATCCCAGGCCAAAGAGGCTGTTGGAGGTGTCCAATGGTCTCTCCCACTGAATTGGCCATTTCCTCGGCTTCTTGAAGCCATTGGTCCCACATCTCGGTCTGTGGTGCGGCCTTGCCAGTACGTGTCCAGCGAGTCGATTTCGTCACCAGTATCGCTTTCCACAGGGCGTCGGTAAACGTTGGATTATTGAAGCCGCCTTCAATGGACTGCTCTTGTACTTCGTAACAACTAAGGTCCCAGTGTAGCTTCGGCGGTACAGCTGCGGCCATCCAATGCGCTGCATTGATGATGATATATGCGCCTGCCCATGCGACCTGAAGCTGAAGCTTTGCATTGGCCAAAGCAACGACGCCAAGCATGAGCATTATGGTACCGACGAGAGATAACATGCGATAGATTGTTGCGTTCTCGATGTTGTATTCAATCTCTTCTGGCGCGAAGTATAGTTCTCTTGCAACGTCTTCGTCGCATTTGACCACGAGAAAGGACCCGTTGGGATAGCGAATGACCGTGTCTCCGCGAGTCGGGCTGGATCCCGCTTTTCTTTGCGGAAGCTTCAGAGTCCATTTGTTTGCTGCACCGATGATTGTTGATAGGAATGAAAGTAGTAGAGTTGCTACAAGAGACATGCCATCTCCCCAAAGGATGGAGGACAGGAACAGGATGAATGACAGCAGGAATCCGAGCAGTGTCACCCAGGACAGTGGGCCAGTGGCAGTGGCCTTTACCGGAGGTGGCCCTAGATTTGGAGATTGAGTGGTCGATCGTTGCAATGAAGCCTGAGACAGCCCACGCATCCAAGTGTCGAGACGAGTAGCCCTTTTCAAATCTTGTTTCTTCCTGACTTCAACACACCTCACAGCAAATGGCTTCATGTCGTTTTCGAGGAGAATACTAGCAACATGATGAATGTGCTCTTTCACGTTGCCAGAGTAGACGCCGGTAACCCATGCCCTCTTTGATGGTAGCTCCGTGGGCCTTCTGGCGGGTAACAGAGCTTGCGGAGCAGGTATTAAACGGGGTAGATAGAACAGGCGTGATAATGCTGACACCTGATAGTTTGCTGTCACAGAGCCCTCTCCAAGTACAGCGAGAAACCCGACAATATCCAACTGGACGTTGTTAAGGGACCCATTACCCCATAGCACCTGCCAATTTGCGCTGCCAGGATCCGATATGGTAGTATTGGCATTTCCGCCTGACATCGTGATGTCGATATGGAGGAGTTACAAGGTTTGTTAGTAGACTTAGTGTCCCAAAGGTCTCACTTCTCGGGCATTGCTGAGGATATACTCGGGAAGGAGATGAAAAGGCGTCACGAAGCCTCACAGCTTGCGAAACGTGAAGTCGGGAAGAGAAGCACCACATGCAGAGCACAAGCGCTCAGCCCCAGCGCTATCCCTCACCGGAGGCGCCACCTGCATATCCTGCCGTCCCGTGACTGATCTGGGCATTCACAAGGCTGCGACCTGCCTTGCGGTCGACACTCTGCCCGCCTCAGGCCACCAAAAAAGCGGAGAGGGCAGAGTTAACTTCACGCGAGAGACTCATGTCGTGATCTCGGCTCCTGCCCGCAAGGAGGCCTGGATGGCACGATGCATACTAGGCCCAAAGGGGAGCCTGACCAGCTTCACCTCTTGGCATCATCTCCCTGTCGCGCGAATCGCAACTCAGTCTCAAACAATTACACAATCTTTTCGTGATCCTCTCAAATATCCGTGTTGTTGAGATATCGCATAGCCTTACGGTCCCACTTCAGTAGTCGACCAGAGAGAGGCATAAAATCTGGACCCAGTCATTAGCCGCCTAAGTTGTACAAATCGTGGCGGAGCAAGCTCACCACTGTCCTCAGCCTGATCAGCAAACTCCCAGGACATTTGGCGATAGCGGAAGATACAACGACTACGCCGCGGTCGCCAGGTGGTTACAAGAACAGACCACCTTTTCGAAACTCTCTAACAGCGTCTAAATCTGCTCCATCAAGCCAGGCCGTCCGATTAGAGGCTCATGACCAATTCTTCAGACACCGCCCTCAACCGTGCCGGGCGATCCACTGAATGACTCCTAGTGAATGAGAAATTCGTATAATAGTCGAATCGCGCTTCTGATTCCAGGTAATCACCTGCATTTACTATTGTTCTTTTGCCGCGCATTGCGATTGTTTGGGTGGCCATCTGTTTGCACGTTTTCTAATTAATGGGTCATCAGGAGTCTTACGGCAGTTGCGCGGGACCGCATCATGCGATTTTGGTTGAATTTGGCATGTCAGAGCAAACTTTCGGACTTGTTGTCATGTTCAAAGACAAGGTACGATCGTCAATATCTCCTGTTGATGACACCATACTCAATCGTGAAACCTTCTGCATTCATCTTGCGCAAGCTAGATACCTTACTATCCCCATGAATTGACATT
Organism: Ceriops zippeliana; assembly: GCA_037897445.1. Taxonomy (NCBI): domain Eukaryota; kingdom Viridiplantae; phylum Streptophyta; class Magnoliopsida; order Malpighiales; family Rhizophoraceae; genus Ceriops; species Ceriops zippeliana. The sequence continues at coordinate 11,844 of JBAPLH010001510.1, forward strand.
CAGCTGACTAGAATGTTAGCTGCTTAAACGACGGCGGCTACGGAAGGACACTAGATCTGCGACTGATTTGAACGAGAACAACTCTTCATCCGAAAAGATAGAGCGTTTCTTTGAATCTTCGAAAGAAGCCATCAAAAGCTTCCAGTGAGCCACCAAAGTCAAGCATGAAGAGGACTTCGACATCGAGGTCCAACCCGCAGCGACCTTTTGACTGCCTAGCGGAGAATATCAAGATTCAAAGCAGCTCCAACAGCTATCAGCAAAGTCGCCGACAACTAGTATTGGCCGAACACAAGGAGACGTGGGATGCACCAGCTAGGTCACGTGCCTCTCCGGCTGAGAAACAGGCTCAAGACACACTCTTTACCCATACGCGAAGATGAGCGCATCAATCCAGACCTTTTTGGTGAACTGCCCTGGAGAAGCCGTGCCGCCAAAAGAAGCACGTGACATGGGAGGACGATTCCTTGTCAACTTAGATAGGATCAAGAAGAGTAAGATCTACCGGATTGCGAAGAGGATGCCAAAAGGCTGCCATCAACATCTACACTTCAACTCCGAGATCCCGCCAGAGCTACTATTCTCTCATGCACGATCACATCATATGGAGAACAATATGTTTATCCGGAGTACGAAGCCGCTTGTAAATCTAAGTGACTTCGCCGAATGCGAGATCGTGTGTTGGCGTGTTACCCAAGGAAACTCCAGAAGCTGACTTGTTCTCATCTGACTATGACCCATCAACAAAGGCGCCTAATTCACCCTGGATGCTTTGGAAGAATTTCCGTGAAAGCAGAAAGTTTCCTCGTAAGATTCAGATCGAGGAGCCTGTAGAAGACTACGACGAGAAGGAAAAGCTAGATCTCGTTGAGCGCTGGGCTCGCCAAAAGATGATAATTACTCTAAGCCATGCATATGGTGAGCGCGAAACTCACAACAGTGCTTGGGCTTGCTTCAATCAGGGTACCCGGGCGTTTTAAAGGCCTGCTCGGTTACGAGAGCATTTATCGATGGTATATCGGAAACATGATCGACAGCATGATTTCAGATGGAGTCATGTACGCCGAACTTCGACCAATGCTTCTAGACAAAGCCTTGCCTTCAGATGATGGCACGCGAATGTTAGGCCATGCCGAGCAGATGGATATCATCTGTGAAGAAGTCGAGAAGAAGCAAAAGCAACTGAAAGCAGAAGGCCGACTTGACAAATTCCCCGTTTGGAGTCAAGATCATCTACTGCACGCCACGCAGCATTCCACGAAAGAGAATGGAATCTGAACTTGAAGACTGCCTGAAGCTAAAGCTCAGATTCCCTAAACTTATCTGCGGATTCGATCTGGTGGGTGCGGAAGATCGACCAAATTGCATTGGCTTTTACGGGGATCTCTTAGTCGCATTCCAAAAGACCTGCGAGGAGCAAGGTCTCAGCATACCTTTCATGTTCCACGCAGGCGAAACATTACTCGACACCGGTGGCTCGAACAATCCCGACAACAGCAATCTCTATGATTCTCTACTATTGAACGCCAAGCGCATCGGACACGGCTACGCACTCCTCAAACACCCACTCCTCCTTCAAAAGTACAAAGACAACAACATCTGCCTCGAACTCTGCCCAATCTCGAACGAGCTCCTGCATCTCTGTGGAAACGCAAGAGAGCAGCACCCATATCCACAGCTCCTCGCAGCAGGACTACACTGCACATTGAATGCAGACAATCCATCTCTGTTCAGGTACGTATCTCTCTTCATATCTCATATACTCACGTTGGTGGCGATATAATCGCCAAGGATTTCTTATGTTAGGGTTCTCAAACTAAGGCCAATGGCACTAACAGGGGCCACTCCAAATTCAGTTCATCACTCTCGCACGAATTCTACCAAGTCATGGTTGGCGATCCACGCATGACGATCCACGGCTGGAAACAGCTCGCTGAGTGGAGCATCGAACACAGTTGCTTGTCTCCGGCGGAGATACAGGAGGCCAAGGAGATTTATGCGAGGGAGTGGGAGGAGTTCTGCAGGTGGATTGTTGCTGAGTACGGAATGGAGGTTGATGTGTGCAGCAGCGGTAGTGATGGTTGTTGACGGCCTGTTTATGATTTATGCGATTGCTTCTGAGATGATGATTCTAGATGTTGTGTACTGGTGCTGACGGCAACTGACACCACGACGTGAGTGAGCGAAAGAAGAGCTTGGGATCACGACCGGCGTGAGTCTTTGGACCTGTAACTATATACCTAAATTTGATATGTCAGACACAATGCTAGCCAATTTTTTAGATAAACGAGGTCGTGAATCCGTCTCAATTGCTGTGCGAAGAAATTCGAGGCAAACGATTTCAGGCCGTAATGGCCTAAAGAGTCATGACCTTCACGCAAACAACAGCTCACATTGAACAGACATTTGGGCGCTGAGCACCCGCCTTCACAAACGCAAGAGTCACCAATATGCGTCATATCCAGGCCATGGCTCTTTCATCTACGCTGTTAATCCGCCATTCTTACCAGGAGTATGAACTCCACACAACAATATCGCTACAGTGCTTCTCCTACTCTCGAGATTTACAATGCGCGCAAGAACTACTTCTGTGAGGCGTTGTGATCTCTAACCCGACGTCAGTGTCCTATAATTCAGCCTCTTCAACCAAACTCATAGCGGAAAATCCCACAGCATCCACCACGTATCCTCAAGACACTCCAGCTTCTGAACTTGTCGCATATTGTCGTCCAATGCCTACCCGAGAAGGCCGGCAGCAACTCAACTCAATCGCACGACTGTCAACCGCTCTCCCTAGAGCTCACAGTTACATCCAGCAATGGTGATGGCTGCCAAATGGGCCTTTGCAGAGTTGCTATGGGTGGAAAAACGGGCGGAACAAACAGAATCAGTGCTGGATCCCCCCGTCGCCAGACGCTGCATCCCAGTCTTCGATTCAGAAAAGTACCACAGACAAAGCTGCTACACCATCATCAACGCTCGCGAGAGTGACACTCAATTGCCATCAAGGTCCACCTGAAAGCCTCAATCATCAAGTTTGGGCATCGTTGTGCTCATCAGCGACGGGCACTCAAAAGCAGTCGGATGTTTCGAACTCCTCAACCGCAGCTCAGAAGACAGTCACGACAACGGCTACTCAATCTGCTGTACCGACTACACAATCGGATGCTGCAGCTACTGGTGCTTCCGATAGCAGCTCCAGCGGTGGAGGTAGCTCTGCTGGTATTGCTGCTGGTGTCACAATAGGAATTTTGGCCGTTGCAGGATTGATTGGATTCTTCTTTTGGCGACATCGGCGTAGCTTGAAGAAAGATTCGAACAGGGAAGCGAGCGATCGTAACAGAAAGAAGTCCGCGAGGGATCCATATGCCAGTGCTAAGTCTCAGGGAAGGAAATACTCGACGGGTAATAGTCAGGGCTCTTCCGGTACGGGTAACCACAACGAAGACGAAGAAAATCCTGGGAATCACTATGGTGCGACAAACCGTGGCACTGCAGATATGAGTGATTATCATAATTCTGCACGCCACACGCGGGCCACTTTCGAAGACGATGATGGCCAGTCTGAAGCCCGTGGACCGACTGGCGGTTTGGGAGGTGGCAATCAAGACATGAATTCTGACACCGGTGGTCACGACGATGATGAGGCATCTGATGATGGAGGCCGAAGCCATCGCTCTAGAAGCTCTGGAGCTCCAGGCTCACCTCGTGGCCGGGGTAGTTTTGACGGTGATCATGGAGACGTAGGTTCGGATGCTGAATCAGACGTAGGTAACTATCCCAGCTCCAAGTCTTTCAATAAGAGCCAGAGCTGACAGATCGCAGGTTTCCAGTCAGTAGGACTAGCTTCTGAAACGGAGGAGGTAGATCATCCGTCACAGTCTTCAACTCCGTCGAAATCGAACCGGGACTCTGGTCACAGCGACAAGACTCCTATCGTGGATGAAGAAGATATAGACCAGCCGGTGCCCTCGCCTGCTGAATCGAAAGCAAGTCGACATTCTGATCACAGCGACGATTCTTCTGATGCGGCGGTCGAGGACGCTGATGAAGATGCGGAAAGAAATGATGCGGAGAGTCCACCAGCTTTCCCAACTCGTCCCCAGTCCAACCACAACGATGACGACAACGAAGATCTCGCCTCAGAAGCAGAAGACATCCTCAGTCCCATGGTATCACCAACGAAGTTCAGATCAGATTCTGGCCTTCCCAAGCTGCCAATCGCGACTCAGTCTCCTCCTACCAATCCTACCGCCCAGCTTCAATCGTTGAATCCGCATATGGCGGCGCACCAGTGCAAAGCGTTTTGTTCAACTGCTACAAGCCACCCCCCAAGCAAATTCCAGCACTATTCCGTTGCGAGGAGCCTTGTTCAGGAGTATCAGTCTTTCACATCTTTGTAATTTTCATTCTCTGTGGAGTTTGGGTCGGATGATTGATCGGGATTAGCTGTGCAACTTAATCTTCCTATTTCTGATTCTATCTTAGTGTATCCATGAACCTACTATCGGCCGGTCCGAAGAGTGTATCCACCATCCACCGTGATCGTCTCTCCATTCAAATACTGATTGGTTGCCACGAACAGAACTGCACCCGCCATGTCTTGATCCTTCCCAGGGCGTCCAGCCGGCACCTTGGTCTCGAAGTTCTCTTTCGGAATATGAGAGATTTCTGATTAGCGGCACTTTCTTCGGCAGTCATCTCTGATGGGAAGACACCGGGCGCAATGTTGTTGACTCGGATCTTCAACCCATTCGCCTGAATCTCGTTCGCCAGCATCCGATTGACATGGATAGCCGCCGCTTTCGAAGCATTGTACTGAGGGTGATGTTGTGTTGTCTTCACCTGTCCAGAAATCGAAGTGATGTTGATGATCGTTCCCGAAGAGCCATGCCTCGTATCCGAAGCCTTTTGCAACATGGGCAAGAACGCAGTACTCATGAACCAGCACTGTGCGACATTGGTTTGGTAGATCTCGTTCCAGTTCTCGAAAGTGGCGTTCTCGTGGTCGAAGAGATTCTTCTTCATTTCTTCGGCGGTCTCAGCTTCCCATTGGAAGGTACCTTTTGCGATGCCAGCGTTGTTGATGAGGATATCCAGGTGATTCTCTTTGCTGCTGATTTGGTCGTAGAGCTGAGCGATTTGGTCCTTCTTGGTCACATCGCAGGTGATGGGCAGAATCTGGCCTGAGATGCCTTGGCCAAATGTCTGAGCTACGGTATCCAGTTTCTCTTCAGTGCGTCCCGTGATGTACACTTTGGCGCCATTGACAGCGAGGGCTTGTGTTGCCATCAAGCCAATGCCGGATCCGCCGCCAGTGATTAAGGCGACTTTGTCCTTGACATTGAAGACGTTGGCCAATTGGAAATCGGCATTGTTGTGATCTCGTGGGTTGTCGGAAGACATATTGTACTGTTTACAGTTGGAAGTGGCAAATTGTCTTCTGAATTGATGAGATTGAGCAACACTGGGGTTGTTCTGAGTATGCTTGAGTGATGGAAGAGAAGTTCTTCCCGAAGAGAGATATATATGGTTAGGTGATAGAAATTTAGTCGAAGATGTCACTATTCGCGTTCGAACCACGTGCAGACTGGCTGGACGAACAGCTTGCATAGTTGTAGACTGATAGAGTGGAACACGGGAGTCAATGGGTTGAAATTGATGCGATTCTACCTCATCATGTCGCACGAGACATTGCAAGTGTCATGCCCGCATCATACAATCGTCAGGAGAAGATGTCCATTCAAGGTTTAAGGTTTGGAAGCCGGACCGGGAAATCTTGCTGCCGTCGCTTGAGGCAGATCTCTCACAACCTTGAGAAAGTTGAATGTGATTCTGTTTTATCTAATACAGGTGCTGTCCTTTTGCGAAGAGACAACTCAGATACGAGCAGATCAGTCATTGAGTACAGGTCTACACATCCGTAAATACTCACATTCAATCATAATACATCTATGTAATACAAGCATATCAACCCAATCCCAGCTTTGGCCGTCCAGCTATTCGCACACTCGCTAGAACGCTGACCAACCTTTTCTCACGCAAAGAATACTCTAAGGAACCCAGTCCCCTCCCGCCAGCTTCCCAATTTTATCCGAACCTGTCCCCTTATCCACCCCACTTCCTTCCCTATGCTCCAGCGGAGCTCTTTCCCCTCCGCAGACTGCCAGGACCCTCGTGCTTGTCAATCCTCAACCTTTCAAGCACCTCGCGAACCCCTTCCGCCCGGCCCCTGCCATTATCGACCTCTTCCACTAATTGCATCGCTTTCTTTGTCAGACCTCTGAGTACTCTGCGAGTGTAGTGAAAACTTCCGGTCTTCTCCATATATTGCACCGCATACTTCTTGACTTCATCGTCTTGCGTCTTTTGCTTCAATATATTGATGAGAACGAGGTTAGAGGGATCGGAGCGGATCGAATGGATGATCGGGAAGGAGAATTTGCCTTCTGTTAGGTCTTCACAGAGGCCTTTGTTGCTTGTGTATGTTGTGTCGGAGAGGTTTTTGTAATCGTCTAGTATTTGGAAAAGGAGGCCGATTGTGTTGACTAATGGGATATAGTCGGTTTGGGTCGCCGTTGGTAAACCACTCTGAGTGAAGTTGTGGCTCGGTGATTCAGCACACATGAGCTTAATGGCTAGGCGGAAGAGGCCACCGGTCTTATTGCCGACCATCTCTAGGTAATCGTCTTCGCTTGGACAAGTGAGCGTGTCCCGCCAGAAGAGGTCCATTCCCTGGCCTCTGTGGAGGTTTAGTAGCTCATCGGTATATACTTTTATCGCGGCTGGGTTGTTGAGTTTGCTTAGTTCCTGCAGGGCGAGGAAGTAGACGTAGTTGGCGGAGTTGATTGTCTGAGCGGTCCCGAAGATTGAGTGGGCGACTGGAACACCTCGACGTAGTTGCGAGGAGTCTTCCACGTCGTCTATGAGGAGGGAGGCCGTGTGCAGCATCGTGACTACACCGGTGATTATCCGGAGAGAGGAGCTTGGTACTTGGAGCCATTGGTTGAAAGCCGTGATGAGGGTTGTGCGAATGTCTTTTCCTGGATGCGATTCTAGGTAGTCGAATGGGGCCTTTGAGGATGTTCTCCTTCTCCGTACTCCAGTTCTGACTTATTCCGCTGATGAGATCTGCTCCCACACCTCGCAACATGTTGTCTGCTGTAGGTGCGCTGGAGCTAGCGATGCTGGGTTGAGGTCCGTGAGAATAACTTGAGCCTACCCTGTCACTCTGCCCTCCGTATCCTATTATCCCTCCTGCGCCTGGTATCACGCCCATGATTCCGCTGGGCAGAGGTCCACTCATTGTATTGCGGTTTTGTCTGCTCTGGCTTACCCAAAGCCTTTCATCCACCTCTGGGTATTTGCCTCTTCGATTCGCCTCTTCAGGCACACTAGCCATACTCCGATGCTTTCGTGGCTCTCTCTTAGGACTGGTTGCGCCACTCGCATTCCCATTCCCATTCGTCACCGTCGTACTCCTAGAACTCGTTCGAATAGGTACAGTCGCTGGGTTTGACCTTCGCCGGCGTGGCGTTTGAGGGCGGGCTCGAAGTTGTCACCGCGGTCCCCACATTATCCGCGGCGGGCGTCGCTGGCGTGTTATTCTCGACTGCTGTGGTCTTTGTTGGAGAATTCATCTCCTCCAAAAACCTACTGGCGCGATTCTTTGCCGCTTGAACTTCGGTACTGTTGCTGCCGGCGATGTCGTCGGCTGTGCGCGGCTTGTGGCTCTCCGTCCGCGGAGCAGACTCGCTCCCTCGCTGCTGAGAAGGCCGAGGCGAGGTGTAGTAGGCGTCTTCTTGAGGCTCGTAGTTATCGAGGTCGATGTCGAGGTTGCCGTTGGGGCTGTCGTCGACGCCGTTGAGGTAGAGACGGGCGGGAGTGCCACGCCCTCCTCCGCTCTGTAGGCTCATTTTTATGGTTCACGGATCCTGGTCGAGGAAGCTCTGGAGCTGGTAGGGGGAGCTTTGAGCAGTTCCTGGTGGATATGTGGCTGTGGTGGAAATATTGTCTAGGATACAGACATTACAGACGTATCAAACTTGGGACCGCAGAACCTCGGTGTGAACTCGAGGAGATATATTCCACAATGCCAAAACCTCATGCGCAACGAAGAAACGTCTCACTCCCCCAGACGTGCAGCGCAGCAGCCTACCAACCTGCACAGCTTCGAACCGGATCCGTGCAATAATGGACAGGGAAGCTCCCGCGAATGGGAGCCGCGAAGCCAGCCTGTGATCCCCTCGCCCTCGTCATCCCGCCATTTCGTTCGCTTGGGAAGTCAAACCTGTCACCCGTCACGCTAACAGACAGAGTTGGTAACCACCGTTTGATGATGAGAGTTTAACGGCGTTTGACTTTGTTCATTTCTCACTCTGAAACTGCTACACCTGCACTGAATAGGGACGGGCATGGTCTCCGCTGAGGGCTCCGGCCGTGGCTCCGATGGAACAGTATGACACAAGAGTGGCGTTTGTCGAGGATTAAGAACGCCTGTGATCGGCCGATGTTTGAATTGAAGAACTGAACAGTCAAGTAGTAAGGTATGTACCTTTAGGATGGCTGAGGCACGAAGTACACAGCCTCAGCCATGCCAATAGTGAAGTTTCCTCGCTCAAAATCATTCAAAGTCGAGACCACCTTCACTAACGACGGAAGACTTCAATTATCATCATGTCGAAATACACGTATTCACCTCTGGATCCGAACAAGAGACAAATTCGCTTGATCGAGCTCCATCCCGGACGATACAGGCAGCCACTCAAGGGTATACTCAAGACTGTTGACCTGGAAGATAAGCCAAATTACGATGCTCTATCATACACATGGGGACCCATCACAGGAGACAAAAGCATCTCTTTGAGTGAAAAGGAAATCCTCCCAATTAGTAACAATCTAGAACGAGCGCTCCAGGAGACTTCGACGACGTTTTCGAAAACGAGTCCTTTGGATTGACCAAATATGTATCAACCAGGCTGATGTCGATGAACGAAGTGCGCAGGTAGCTTTCATGGGTGAGATATACTCCAGCAGTGACTCTTGCGTGGTATGGCTTGGAGACGTTCGCGATAACAGCATTGCTCGACAACCGAAGCTCTTGCGGGCTCGCTTCTTGATCAGCTTCCTCCGGTGGATGTTGTGGAGAATTTACCGCGATGGCTGGACAATGTGGAGCCCGATACGTGAGGATCCTTTCGATGATCCTGTATCCGAATACCTGCAGTCTTACTTCGCGTTCCCCTCGAAAAGAGCTTGTTGCTGCCTTCTGTGGGACGTGTGCTTGTTACGGCCTTATTATATGAGTCTCGCCATTGCTGAAACCAATCCAGCCTGGATTGATCGTGCATGGGTACGACAAGAATATATGCTAAGTTATGTCCCATGGATCCATTTTGGGCGGCATCGGCTTGCTCCTTTTGAAGCCAGACTGAACATGCTGCGCATGTGGATCCATGATATCTTAGAACATGATCACCTGACTTGTGCTGGAGCCCCAGAATGGCATCGACATTGCGCCAGATTCGTTGACGGTATAAATATCGTTGGTCAATATCGAGACTCAGTGAAAGTCAGAAGAATTGACTATTCAGATCTACTGGGCATAATAACGTTCGAAAGAACGCTTTCCGTGACGGATGCGAGAGACAGAGTCTACAGCCTTCTCAATGTGATGGTGGGCGAAGAAAAAGACATTATTGGATCTTCTTACAAGATATCATGCGCCGAAGCCTTCTCAAAAGCAACGTACGCTACCATGGTAGGAAGACGGCGCGGCTTCAGTGCATTTGCATACGTGACGTTTTGGGCAAAATATCACATACTTGAGGAATCTGCCCACATGGGCAATCGACTTTGTAAACATTCCCGAGTTGACGTCAATACATATGACGTTTCATCACTCGAGGTCGATGACTTCTCCATTGCTTCGCAAAACAGAATGTAAGACGGAAACTTCAGCAAATTCTCCTTGGACAACACTTTCGCTCAAAGCGATCCATCTTGGCGCTGTGACAGCCAATGTTTCGATTGAAGTGCAGACCGATATAGAAAGGGTATCCGGGCAGATTGTCTCCGACCAGGGTGCAAAAGAATATACAAGCCGCATTGTTAAACTGATGGAATCAAAATGCGCACGCTGACGATGATTTGGTGGAACGAATATACAACACAGCCGCCCACTTCAAGTCGAACGTCTCCGGCATACCAAAATCCAAGTCAAGCATTGTCCCAGACCAGCTACAACTTCACGACCTGTTAGCAAGCATCTTCAATGAAGGCTCAAATATTGATGAGGATAGGGAAGCTGAGCTTAGACGCAATTTGCATCAATACCTCCACTACGCCAGACAGAACACACAACAGCAGCGAAAGCCTTCGTGACCGATCAGAGCGTTCTGGGAGTAGCATTGAGCCTTGTTGAACCGGGAGATCGAGTGGTGCTTCCTATATTTAATTGTGAGCATAACCAAGGGTCCGAGGTTGGCATACACAAGTTTTGGCATCAGCCAGCGTTGGTTCTACGATCACGCGGCAGTCAGTGGACGTTCCGTGGAGTGGCGTATTGTCATGGGCTTGAGAAGATGGATTTGGATATGACTCAAGCGGAGACTTTTTTCTCTAGTCTGAAAGACTGCTGATACTTATATGTTGTCGACTCTCGCGCTTTCGTCATTTCAGTGAGCTCTACGACATCTTCTCCTTAACATATCCCATCCTCAAATCCCT
>JBAPLH010001511.1:0-29010 GCA_037897445.1 Ceriops zippeliana
GAATGTCTCCTTATTTTTGAATGACACTACTTAAACAATTGTACAAAATGCAAACCAAGATGAATGAATTCTTCGATTGGTGGAAGTAAACACATTTAGAGTGTTAATACCGTTTAGAATTGTTTGTTGTAATGAATATAGATAGTAGTTTAGGCACAAGTGTTAATTTCATGATCTTTTTGTATCAAAAAATGTGTTTGTAAACAAAAAAGGATACTTGCTAAGAAGAAATGATGGGACAGACTCTTTATTTTGTATTTCAACCAATTAATATCAATAAGAAAAGCAAATCAAGATCAGGGACTCCATTGTTTGTTGGAATTGAAAGAATTCAGGGTATATAGATGATGTTTCGTGGATATTGATTTCACAAATAATATAGTCGTTAAGTATGAAACAAACGATAATTTCATGGTCATTGAATGAAAAATAGTCTTTGGGAACAGAAAGAGGAGTGTAATTAGCTGGAGGCGCATTGAATGTCTCATTATTTTTGAATGAAACTACTTAACAATAGTACAAAATGCAAACCAAGATGAATGAATTCTTCGATTGGTGGAAGTAAACACATTTAGAGTGTTAATAAAGTTTAATTGTTTGTGTTGTAATGAATATAGTTAGTAGTTTAGGCACAAGTTGTTAATTTCATGATCTTTGTATCAAAAAGTGTGTTTGTAAACAAAAAAGGATACTTGCTAAGAAGAAATGATGGGACGGACTCTTTATTTTGTATTTCAACCAATTAATATCAATAAGAAAAGCAAATCAAGATCAGGGACTCCATTGTTTGTTGGAATTGAAAGAATTCAGGGTATAGATGGTTCATGGATATTGATTTCACAATTAATATAGTCGTTAAGTATGAAACAAAACGATAATTTCATGGTCATTGAATGAAAAAATAGTCTTTGGAACAGAGAAAGAGGAGTGTAAATTTAGCTGGAGGCGCATTGAATGTCTCATTATTTTTTGAATGAAACTACTTAACAATAGTAAAAAATGCAAACCAAGATGAATGAATTCTTCGATTGGTGGAAGTAAACACATTTAGAGTGTTAATAGAGTTTAGAATTGTTTGTTGTAATGAATATAGTTAGTAGTTTAGGCACAAGTGTTAATTTCATGATCTTTGTATCAAAAAGTGTGTTTGTAAAACAAAAAAGGATACTTGCTAAGAAGAAATGATGGGACGGACTCTTTATTTTGTATTTCAACCAATTAATATCAATAAGAAAAGCAAATCAAGATTAGGGACTCCATTGTTTGTTGGAATTGAAAGAATTCAGGGTATAGATGGTTCATGGATATTTATTTCACAATTAATATAGTCGTTAAGTATGAAACAAAACGATAATTTCATGGTCATTGAATGAAAAATAGTCTTTGGAACAGAAAGAGGAGTGTAATTAGCTGGAGGCGCATTGAATGTCTCTCTTATTTTTGAATGAAAAACACTTAACAATTGTACAAAATGCAAACCAAGATGAATGAATTCTTCGATTGGTGGAAGTAAACACATTTAGAGTGTTAATAAAGTTTTTAGAATTGTTTGTTGTAATGAATATAGTTAGTTTAGTTTAGGCACAAGTGTTAATTTCATGATCTTTGTATCAAAAAGTGTGTTTGTAAACAAAAAAGGATACTTGCTAAGAAGAAATGATGGGACAGACTCTTTATTTTGTATTTCAACCAATTAATATCAATAAGAAAAGCAAATCAAGATCAGGGACTCCATTGTTTGTTGGAATTGAAAGAATTCAGGGTATAGATGGTTTTGTGGATATTTATTTCACAATTAATATAGTCGTTAAGTATGAAACAGAACGATAATTTCATGGTCATTGAATGAAAAATAGTCTTTGGAACAGAAAGAGGAGTGTAATTAGCTGGGAAGCGCATTGAATGTCTCATTATTTTTTGAATGAAACTACTTAACAATAGTACAAAATGCAAACCAAGATGAATGATTTCTTCGATTGGTGGAAGTAAACACATTTTAGAGTGTTAATAGAGTTTAGAATTGTTTGTTGTAATGAATATAGTTAGTAGTTTAGGCACAAGTGTTAATTTCATGATCTTTGTATCAAAAAGTGTGTTTGTAAACATAAAAAGGATACTTGCTAAGAAGAAATGATGGGACAGACTCTTTATTTTGTATTTCAACCAATTAATATCAATAAGAAAAGCAAATCAAGATCAGGGACTCCATTGTTTGTTGGAATTGAAAGAGAATTCAGGGGTATAGATGGTTCGTGGATATTGATTTCACAATTAATATAGTCGTTAAGTATGAAAAAAAACGATAATTTCATGGTCATTGAATGAATGAAAAATAGTCTTTGGAACAGAAAGAGGAGTGTAATTAGCTGGAGGCGCATTGAATGTCTCATTATTTTTGAATGAAACACTACTTAACAATTGTACAAAATGCAAACCAAGAGACGAATGAATTCTTCGATTGGTGGAAGTAAACACATTTAGAGTGTTAATAGAGTTTAGAATTGTTTGTTGTAATGAATATAGTTAGTAGTTTAGGCACAAGTGTTAATTTCATGATCTTTGTATCAAAAAGTGTGTTTGTAAACAAAAAAGGATACTTGCTAAGAAGAAATGATGGGACAGACTCTTTATTTAGTATTTCAACCAATTAATATCAATAAGAAAAGCAAATCAAGATCAGGGACTCCATTGTTTGTTGGAATTGAAAGAATTCAGGGTATAGATGGTTCGTGGATATTTATTTCACAATTAAATATAGTCGTTAAGTATGAAACAAACGATAATTTCATGGTCATTGAATGAAAAATAGTCTTTGGAACAGAAAGAGGAGTGTAATTAGCTGGAGGCGCATTGAATGTCTCCTTATTTTTGAATGACACTACTTAACAATTGTACAAAATGCAAACCAAGACGAATGAATTCTTCGATTGGTGGAAGTAAACACATTTTGAGTGTTAATACCGTTTAGAATTGTTTGTTGTAATGAATATAGATAGTAGTTTAGGCACAAGTGTGTTAATTTCATGATCTTTGTATCAAAAAATGTGTTTTGTAAACAAAAAAGGATACTTGCTAAGAAGAAATGATGGGACAGACTCTTTATTTAGTATTTCAACCAATTAATATCAATAAGAAAAGCAAATCAAGATCAGGGACTCCATTGTTTGTTGGAATTGAAAGAATACAGGGTATAGATGGTTCGTGGATATTTATTTCACAATTAATATAGTCGTTAAGTATGAAACAAACGATAATTTCATGGTCATTGAATGAAAAAAATAGTCTTTGGAACAGAAAGAGGAGTGTAATTAGCTGGAGGCGCATTGAATGTCTCCTTATTTTTGCATGACACTACTTAACAATTGTTCAAAATGCAAACCAAGACGAATGAATTCTTCGATTGGAGGAAGTAAACACATTTAGAGTGTTAATACCGTTTAGAATTGTTTGTTGTAATGAATATAGATAGTAGTTTAGGCACAAGTGTTAATTTCATGATCTTTGTATCAAAAAATGTGTTTGTAAATAAAAAAGGATACTTGCTAAGAAGAAATGATGGGACAGACTCTTTATTTAGTATTTCAACCAATTAATATCAATAAGAAAAGCAAATCAAGATCAGGGACTCCATTGTTTGTTGGAATTGAAAGAATACAGGGTATAGATGGTTCGTGGATATTTATTTCACAATTAATATAGTCGTTAAGTATGAAACAAACGATAATTTCATGGTCATTGAATGAAAAATAGTCTTTGGAACAGAAAGAAGAGTGTAATTAGCTGGAGGCGCCTTGAATGTCTCCATATATTTGAATGAAACTACTTAACAATTGTACAAAATGCAAACCAAGATGAATGAATTCTTCGATTGGTGGAAGTAAACACATTTAGAGTGTTAATAAAGTTTATAATTGTTTGTTGTAATGAATATAGTTAGTAGTTTAGGCACAAGTGTTAATTTCATGATCTTTGTATCAAAAAGTGTGTTTGTAAACATAAAAGGATACTTGCTAAGAAGAAATGATGGGACGGACTCTTTATTTTGTATGTCAACCAATTAATATCAATAAGAAAAGCAAATCAAGATCAGGGACTCCATTGTTTGTTGGAATTGAAAGAATTCAGGGTATAGATGGTTCGTGCATATTTATTTCACAATTAATATAGTCATTAAGTATGAAACAAACGATAATTTCATGGTCATTAAATGAAAAATAGTCTTTGGAACAGAAAGTGGAGTGTAATTAGCTGGAGGCGCATTGAATGTCTCCTTATTTTTGAATGACACTACTTAACAATTGTACAAAATGCAAACCAAGACGAATGAATTCTTCGATTGGTGGAAGTAAACACATTTAGAGTGTTAATACCGTTTAGAATTGTTTGTTGTAATGAATATAGATAGTAGTTTAGGCACAAGTGTTAATTTCATGATCTTTGTATCAAAAAGTGTGTTTGTAGACAAAAAATGATACTTGCTAAGTAGAAATGATGGGACAGACTCTTTATTTTGTATTTCAACCAATTAATATCAATAAGAAAAGCAAATCAAGATCAGGGACTCCATTGTTTGTTGGAATTGAAAGAATTCACGGTATAGATGGTTCATGGATATTTATTTCACAATTAATATTGTCGTTAAGTATGAAACAGCCAATAATTTCATGGTCGTTGAATGAAAAATAGTCTTTGGAACAGAAAGAAGAGTGTAATTAGCTGGAAGCGCATTGAATGTCTCATTATTTTTAAATGAAACTACTTAACAATAGTACGAAATGCAAACCAAGATGAATGAATGCTTCGATTGGTGGAAGTAAAACATTTAGAGAGTGTTAATAGTGTTTAGAATGGTTTGTTGTAATGAATATACTTAGTAACTTAGGCACAAGTGTTAATTTCATGATCTTTTGTACAAAAATGTGTGTTTGTAAACCAAAAAGGATACTTGCTAAGAAGAAATCATGGGACAGACTCTTTATTTTGTATTTCAACCAATCAATATCAATAAGAAAAGCAAATGAAGATCAAGGGACTCCATTGTTTGTTGGAATTGAAAGAATTCATGGTATAGATGGTTCCTGGATATTGATTTCACAATTAATATAGTCGTTAAGTATGACACAAACGATAATTTCATCGTCATTGAATGAAAAATAGTCTTTGGAACAGAAAGAGGAGAGTAATTAGCTGGAGGTGCATTGAATGTCTCATTATTTTTGAATGAAACTACTTAACAATAGTACGAAATGGAAACCAAGATGAATGAATTCTTCGATTGGTGGAAGTAAACACATTTAGAGTGTTAATAGGGTTTAGAATGGTTTGTTTTAATGAATATAGTTAGTAGTTTAGGCACAAGTGTTAATTTCATGATCTTTGTATCAAAAAGTGTGTTTGTAAACAAAAAAGGATACTTGCTAAGAAGAAATGATGGGACAGACTCTTTATTTAGTATTTCAACCAATTAATATCAATAAGAAAAGCAAATCAAGATTAGGGACTCCATTGTTTGTTGGAATTGAAAGAATACAGGGTATAGATGGTTCGTGGATATTTATTTCACAATTAATATAGTCGTTAAGTATGAAACAAACGATAATTTCATGGTCATTGAATGAAAAATAGTCTTTGGAACAGAAAGAGGAGTGTAATTAGCTGGAGGCGCATTGAATGTCTCTTTATTTTTGAATGACACTACTTAACAATTGTACAAAATGCAAGCCAAGACAAATGAATTCTTCGATTGGTGGAAGTAAACACATTTAGAGTGTTAATACCGTTTAGAATTGTTTGTTGTAATGAATATAGATAGTAGTTTAGGCACAAGTGTTAATTTCATGATCTTTGTATCAAAAAGTGTGTTTGTAAACATAAAAGGATACTTGCTAAGAAGAAATGATGGGACGGACTCTTTATTTTGTATTTCAACCAATTAATATCAATAAGAAAAGCAAATCAAGATCAGGGACTCCATTGTTTGTTGGAATTGAAAGAATACAGGGTATAGATGGTTCGTGGATATTTATTTCACAAATAATATAGTCGTTAAGTATGAAACAAACGATAATTTCATGGTCATTGAATGACAAATAGTCTTTGGAACAGAAAGAGGAGTGTAATTAGCTGGAGGTGCCTTGAATGTCTCCTTATATTTGAATGAAACTACTTAACAATTGTACAAAATGCAAACCAAGATGAATGAATTCTTCGATTGGTGGAAGTAAACACATTTAGAGTGTTAATAAAGTTTATAATTGTTTGTTGTAATGAATATAGTTAGTAGTTTAGGCACAAGTGTTAATTTCATGATCTTTGTATCAAAAAGTGTGTTTGTAAACATAAAAGGATACTTGCTAAGAAGAAATGATGGGACGGACTCTTTATTTTGTATGTCAACCAATTAATATCAATAAGAAAAGCAAATCAGGATCAGGGACTCCATTGTTTGTTGGAATTGAAAGAATTCAGGGTATAGATGGTTCGTGCATATTTATTTCACAATTAATATAGTCATTAAGTATGAAACAAACGATAATTTCATGGTCATTGAATGAAAAATAGTCTTTGGAACAGAAAGTGGAGTGTAATTAGCTGGAGGCGCATTGAATGTCTCCTTATTTTTGAATGACACTACTTAACAATTGTACAAAATGCAAACCAAGACGAATGAATTCTTCGATTGGTGGAAGTAAACACATTTAGAGTGTTAATACCGTTTAGAATTGTTTGTTCTATGAATATAGATAGTAGTTTAGGCACAAGTGTTAATTTCATGATCTTTGTATCAAAAAATGTGTTTGTAAACAAAAAAGGATACTTGCTAAGAAGAAATGATGGGACAGACTCTTTATTTAGTATTTCAACCAATTAATATCAATAAGAAAAGCAAATCAAGATCAGGGACTCCATTGTTTGTTGGAATTGAAAGAATACAGGGTATAGATGGTTCGTGGATATTTATTTCACAATTAATATAGTCGTTAAGTATGAAACAAACGATAATTTCATGGTCAATGAATGAAAAATAGTCTTTGGAACAGAAAGAGGAGTGTAATTAGCTGGAGGCGCCTTGAATGTCTCCTTATATTTGAATGAAACTACTTAACAATTGTACAAAATGCAAACCAAGATGAATGAATTCTTCGATTGGTGGAAGTAAACACATTTAGAGTGTTTAATAAAGTTTATAATTGTTTGTTGTAATGAATATAGTTAGTAGTTTAGGCACAAGTGTTAATTTCATGATCTTTGTATCAAAAAAAGTGTGTTTGTAAACAAAAAAGGATACTTGCTAAGAAGAAATGATGGGACAGACTCTTTATTTTGTATTTCAACCAATTAATATCAATAAGAAAAGCAAATCAAGATCAGGGACTCCATTGTTTGTTGGAATTGAAAGAATATTCAGGGTATAGATGGTTCGTGGATATTTATTTCACAATTAATATAGTCGTTAAGTATGAAACAAACGATAATTTCATGGTCATTGAATGAAAAATAGTCTTTGGAACAGAAAGAGGAGTGTAATTAGCTGGAGGCGCATTGAATGTCTCCTTATTTTTGAATGACACTACTTAACAATTGTACAAAATGCAAACCAAGACGAATGAATTCTTCGATTGGTGGAAGTAAACACATTTAGAGTGTTAATAACCGTTTAGAATTGTTTGTTGTAATGAATATAGATAGTAGTTTAGGCACAAGTGTTAATTTCATGATCTTTGTATCAAAAAATGTGTTTGTAAACAAAAAAAGGATACTTGCTAAGAAGAAATGATGGGACAGACTCTTTATTTAGTATTTCAACCAATTAATATCAATAAGAAAAGCAAATCAAGATCAGGGACTCCATTGTTTGTTGGAATTGAAAGAATACAGGGTATAGATGGTTCGTGGATATTTATTTCACAATTAATATAGTCGTTAAGTATGAAACAAACGATAATTTCATGGTCATTGAATGAAAAATAGTCTTTGGAACAGAAAGAGGAGTGTAATTAGCTGGAGGCGCCTTGAATGTCTCCATATATTTGAATGAAACTACTTAACAATTGTACAAAATGCAAACCAAGACGAATGAATTCTTCGATTGGTGGAAGTAAACACATTTAGAGTGTTAATAAAGTTTATAATTGTTTGTTGTAATGAATATAGTTAGTAGTTTAGGCACAAGTGTTAATTTCATGATCTTTGTATCAAAAAAGTGTGTTTGTAAACAAAAAAGGATACTTGCTAAGAAGAAATGATGGGACGGACTCTTTATTTTGTATTTCAACCAATTAATATCAATAAGAAAAAGCAAATCAAGATCAGGGACTCCATTGTTTGTTGGAATTGAAAGAATTCAGGGTATAGATGGTTCGTGCATATTTATTTCACAATTAATATAGTCATTAAGTATGAAACAAACGATAATTTCATGGTCATTGAATGAAAAATAGTCTTTGGAACAGAAAGTGGAGTGTAATTAGCTGGAGGTGCATTGAATGTCTCCTTATTTTTGAATGACACTACTTAACAATTGTACAAAATGCAAACCAAGACGAATGAATTCTTCGATTGGTGGAAGTAAACACATTTAGAGTGTTAATACCGTTTAGAATTGTTTGTTGTAATGAATATAGATAGTAGTTTAGGCACAAGTGTTAATTTCATGATCTTTGTATCAAAAAAGTGTGTTTGTAAACAAAAAAAGGATACTTGCTAAGAAGAAATGATGGGACAGACTCTTTTATTTAGTATTTCAACCAATTAATATCAATAAGAAAAGCAAATCAAGATCAGGGACTCCATTGTTTGTTGGAATTGAAAGAATACAGGGTATAGATGGTTCGTGGATATTTATTTCACAATTAATATAGTCGTTAAGTATGAAACAAACGATAATTTCATGGTCATTGAATGAAAAATAGTCTTTGGAACAGAAAGAGGAGTGTAATTAGCTGGAGGCGCATTGAATGTCTCCTTATTTTTGAATGACACTACTTAACAATTGTACAAAATGCAAACCAAGACGAATGAATTCTTCGATTGGTGGAAGTAAAACACATTTTAGAGTGTTAATACCGTTTAGAATTGTTTGTTGTAATGAATATAGATAGTAGTTTAGGCACAAGTGTTAATTTCATGATCTTTGTATCAAAAAATGTGTTTGTAAACAAAAAAGGATACTTGCTAAGAAGAAATGATGGGACAGACTCTTTATTTAGTATTTCAACCAATTAATATCAATAAGAAAAGCAAATCAAGATCAGGGACTCCATTGTTTGTTGGAATTGAAAGAATACAGGGTATAGATGGTTCGTGGATATTTATTTCACAATTAATATAGTCGTTAAGTATGAAACAAACGATAATTTCATGGTCATTGAATGAAAAATAGTCTTTGGAACAGAAAGAGGAGTGTAATTAGCTGGAGGCGCCTTGAATGTCTCCATATATTTGAATGAAACTACTTAACAATTGTACAAAATGCAAACCAAGACGAATGAATTCTTCGATTGGTGGAAGTAAACACATTTAGAGTGTTAATAAAGTTTATAATTGTTTGTTGTAATGAATATAGTTAGTAGTTTAGGCACAAGTGTTAATTTCATGATCTTTGTATCAAAAAGTGTGTTTGTAAACAAAAAAGGATACTTGCTAAGAAGAAATGATGGGACAGACTCTTTATTTTGTATTTCAACCAATTAATATCAATAAGAAAAGCAAATCAAGATCAGGGACTCCATTGTTTGTTGGAATTGAAAGAATTCAGGGTATAGATGGTTCGTGGATATTTATTTCACAATTAATATAGTCGTTAAGTATGAAACAAACGATAATTTCATGGTCATTGAATGAAAAATAGTCTTTGGAACAGAAAGAAGAGTGTAATTAGCTGGAGGCGCATTGAATGTCTCATTATTTTTGAATGAAACTACTTAACAATTGTACAAAATGCAAACCAAGACGAATGAATTCTTCGATTGGTGGAAGTAAACACATTTAGAGTGTTAATAAAGTTTATAATTGTTTGTTGTAATGAATATAGTTAGTAGTTTAGGCACAAGTGTTAATTTCATGATCTTTGTATCAAAAAGTGTGTTTGTAAACAAAAAAGGATACTTGCTAAGAAGAAATGATGGGACAGACTCTTTATTTTGTATTTCAACCAATTAATATCAATAAGAAAAGCAAATCAAGATCAGGGACTCCATTGTTTGTTGGAATTGAAAGAATTCAGGGTATAGATGGTTCGTGCATATTTATTTCACAATTAATATAGTCGTTAAGTATGAAACAAACGATAATTTCATGGTCATTGAATGAAAAATAGTCTTTGGAACAGAAAGTGGAGTGTAATTAGCTGGAGGCGCATTGAATGTCTCCTTATTTTTGAATGACACTACTTAACAATTGTACAAAATGCAAACCAAGACGAATGAATTCTTCGATTGGTGGAAGTAAACACATTTAGAGTGTTAATACCGTTTAGAATTGTTTGTTGTAATGAATATAGATAGTAGTTTAGGCACAAGTGTTAATTTCATGGCCTTTGTATCAAAAAGTGTGTTTGTAAACAAAAAAGGATACTTGCTAAGAAGAAATGATGGGACAGACTCTTTATTTAGTATTTCAACCAATTAATATCAATAAGAAAAGCAAATCAAGATCAGGGACTCCATTGTTTGTTGGAATTGAAAGAATACAGGGTATAGATGGTTCGTGGATATTTATTTCACAATTAATATAGTCGTTAAGTATGAAACAAACGATAATTTCATGGTCATTGAATGAAAAATAGTCTTTGGAACAGAAAGAGGAGTGTAATTAGCTGGAGGCGCCTTGAATGTCTCCTTATATTTGAATGAAACTACTTAACAATTGTACAAAATGCAAACCAAGATGAATGAATTCTTCGATTGGTGGAAGTAAACACATTTAGAGTGTTAATAAAGTTTATAATTGTTTGTTGTAATGAATATAGTTAGTAGTTTAGGCACAAGTGTTAATTTCATGATCTTTGTATCAAAAAGTGTGTTTGTAAACATAAAAGGATACTTGCTAAGAAGAAATGATGGGACAGACTCTTTATTTTGTATTTCAGCTAATTAATATCAATAAGAAAAGCAAATCAAGATCAGGGACTCCATTGTTTGTTGGAATTGAAAGAATACAGGGTATAGATGGTTCGTGGATATTTATTTCACAATTAATATAGTCGTTAAGTATGAAACAAACGATAATTTCATGGTCATTGAATGAAAAATAGTCTTTGGAACAGAAAGAGGAGTGTAATTAGCTGGAGGCGCATTGAATGTCTCCTTATTTTTGAATGACACTACTTAACAATTGTACAAAATGCAAACCAAGACGAATGAATTCTTCGATTGGTGGAAGTAAACACATTTTGAGTGTTAATACCGTTTAGAATTGTTTGTTGTAATGAATATAGATAGTAGTTTAGGCACAAGTGTTAATTTCATGATCTTTGTATCAAAAAATGTGTTTGTAAATAAAAAAGGATACTTGCTAAGAAGAAATGATGGGACAGACTCTTTATTTAGTATTTCAACCAATTAATATCAATAAGAAAAGCAAATCAAGATCAGGGACTCCATTGTTTGTTGGAATTGAAAGAATACAGGGTATAGATGGTTCGTGGATATTTATTTCACAATTAATATAGTCGTTAAGTATGAAACAAACGATAATTTCATGGTCATTGAATGAAAAATAGTCTTTGGAACAGAAAGAGGAGTGTAATTAGCTGGAGGCGCATTGAATGTCTCCTTATTTTTGAATGACACTACTTAACAATTGTACAAAATGCAAACCAAGACGAATGAATTCTTCGATTGGTGGAAGTAAACACATTTAGAGTGTTAATACCGTTTAGAATTGTTTGTTGTAATGAATATAGATAGTAGTTTAGGCACAAGTGTTAATTTCATGATCTTTGTATCAAAAAATGTGTTTGTAAACAAAAAAGGATACTTGCTAAGAAGAAATGATGGGACAGACTCTTTATTTAGTATTTCAACCAATTAATATCAATAAGAAAAGCAAATCAAGATCAGGGACTCCATTGTTTGTTGGAATTGAAAGAATACAGGGTATAGATGGTTCGTGGATATTTATTTCACAATTAATATAGTCGTTAAGTATGAAACAAACGATAATTTCATGGTCATTGAATGAAAAATAGTCTTTGGAACAGAAAGAGGAGTGTAATTAGCTGGAGGCGCCTTGAATGTCTCCTTATATTTGAATGAAACTACTTAACAATTGTACAAAATGCAAACCAAGATGAATGAATTCTTCGATTGGTGGAAAGTAAACACATTTAGAGTGTTAATAAAGTTTATAATTGTTTGTTGTAATGAATATAGTTAGTAGTTTAGGCACAAGTGTTAATTTCATGATCTTTGTATCAAAAAGTGTGTTTGTAAACATAAAAGGATACTTGCTAAGAAGAAATGATGGGACAGACTCTTTATTTTGTATTTCAGCCAATTAATATCAATAAGAAAAGCAAATCAAGATCAGGGACTCCATTGTTTGTTGGAATTGAAAGAATTCAGGGTATAGATGGTTCGTGGATATTTATTTCACAATTAATATAGTCGTTAAGTATGAAACAAACGATAATTTCATGGTCATTGAATGAAAAATAGTCTTTGGAACAGAAAGAGGAGTGTAATTAGCTGGAGGCGCATTGAATGTCTCCTTATTTTTGAATGACACTACTTAACAATTGTACAAAATGCAAACCAAGACGAATGAATTCTTCGATTGGTGGAAGTAAACACATTTAGAGTGTTAATACCGTTTAGAATTGTTTTGTTGTAATGAATATAGATAGTAGTTTAGGCACAAGTGTTAATTTCATGATCTTTGTATCAAAAAATGTGTTTGTAAACAAAAAAGGATACTTGCTAAGAAGAAATGATGGGACAGACTCTTTATTTAGTATTTCAACCAATTAATATCAATAAGAAAAGCAAATCAAGATCAGGGACTCCATTGTTTGTTGGAATTGAAAGAATACAGGGTATAGATGGTTCGTGGATATTTATTTCACAATTAATATAGTCGTTAAGTATGAAACAAACGATAATTTCATGGTCATTGAATGAAAAATAGTCTTTGGGAACAGAAAGAGGAGTGTAATTAGCTGGAGGCGCATTGAATGTCTCCTTATTTTTGAATGAAACTACTTAACAATTGTACAAAATGCAAACCAAGACGAATGAATTCTTCGATTGGTGGAAGTAAACACATTTAGAGTGTTAATAATACCGTTTAGAATTGTTTGTTGTAATGAATATAGATAGTAGTTTAGGCACAAGTGTTAATTTCATGATCTTTGTATCAAAAAAGTGTGTTTGTAAATAAAAAAGGATACTTGCTAAGAAGAAATGATGGGACAGACTCTTTATTTAGTATTTCAACCAATTAATATCAATAAGAAAAGCAAATCAAGATCAGGGACTCCATTGTTTGTTGGAATTGAAAGAATACAGGGTATAGATGGTTCGTGGATATTTATTTCACAATTAATATAGTCGTTAAGTATGAAACAAACGATAATTTCATGGTCATTGAATGAAAAATAGTCTTTGGAACAGAAAGAGGAGTGTAATTAGCTGGAGGCGCCTTGAATGTCTCCATATATTTGAATGAAACTACTTAACAATTGTACAAAATGCAAACCAAGACGAATGAATTCTTCGATTGGTGGAAGTAAACACATTTAGAGTGTTAATAAAGTTTATAATTGTTTGTTGTGTAATGAATATAGTTAGTAGTTTAGGCACAAGTGTTAATTTCATGATCTTTGTATCAAAAAAGTGTGTTTGTAAACAAAAAAGGATACTTGCTAAGAAGAAATGATGGGACGGACTCTTTATTTTGTATTTCAACCAATTAATATCAATAAGAAAAGCAAATCAAGATCAGGGACTCCATTGTTTGTTGGAATTGAAAGAATTCAGGGTATAGATGGTTCGTGCATATTTATTTCACAATTAATATAGTCATTAAGTATGAAACAAACGATAATTTCATGGTCATTGAATGAAAAATAGTCTTTGGAACAGAAAGAAAGAGGAGTGTAATTAGCTGGAGGCGCATTGAATGTCTCCTTATTTTTGAATGACACTACTTAACAATTGTACAAAATGCAAACCAAGACGAATGAATTCTTCGATTGGTGGAAGTAAACACATTTAGAGTGTTAATACCGTTTAGAATTGTTTGTTGTAATGAATATAGATAGTAGTTTAGGCACAAGTGTTAATTTCATGATCTTTGTATCAAAAAATGTGTTTGTAAACAAAAAAGGATACTTGCTAAGAAGAAATGATGGGACAGACTCTTTATTTAGTATTTCAACCAATTAATATCAATAAGAAAAGCAAATCAAGATCAGGGACTCCATTGTTTGTTGGAATTGAAAGAATACAGGGTATAGATGGTTCGTGGATATTTATTTCACAATTAATATAGTCGTTAAGTATGAAACAAACGATAATTTCATGGTCATTGAATGAAAAATAGTCTTTGGAACAGAAAGAGGAGTGTAATTAGCTGGAGGCGCATTGAATGTCTCCTTATTTTTGAATGACACTACTTAACAATTGTACAAAATGCAAACCAAGACGAATGAATTCTTCGATTGGTGGAAGTAAACACATTTTGAGTGTTAATACCGTTTAGAATTGTTTGTTGTAATGAATATAGATAGTAGTTTAGGCACAAGTGTTAATTTCATGATCTTTGTATCAAAAAAATGTGTGTTTGTAAATAAAAAAGGATACTTGCTAAGAAAGAAATGATGGGACAGACTCTTTATTTAGTATTTCAACCAATTAATATCAATAAGAAAAGCAAATCAAGATCAGGGACTCCATTGTTTGTTGGAATTGAAAGAATACAGGGTATAGATGGTTCGTGGATATTTATTTCACAATTAATATAGTCGTTAAGTATGAAACAAACGATAATTTCATGGTCATTGAATGAAAAATAGTCTTTGGAACAGAAAGAGGAGTGTAATTAGCTGGAGGCGCCTTGAATGTCTCCATATATTTGAATGAAACTACTTAACAATTGTACAAAATGCAAACCAAGACGAATGAATTCTTCGATTGGTGGAAGTAAACACATTTAGAGTGTTAATAAAGTTTATAATTGTTTGTTGTAATGAATATAGTTAGTAGTTTAGGCACAAGTGTTAATTTCATGATCTTTGTATCAAAAAGTGTGTTTGTAAACAAAAAAGGATACTTGCTAAGAAGAAATGATGGGACGGACTCTTTATTTTGTATTTCAACCAATTAATATCAATAAGAAAAGCAAATCAAGATCAGGGACTCCATTGTTTGTTGGAATTGAAAGAATTCAGGGTATAGATGGTTCGTGCATATTTATTTCACAATTAATATAGTCATTAAGTATGAAACAAACGATAATTTCATGGTCATTGAATGAAAAATAGTCTTTGGAACAGAAAGAGGAGTGTAATTAGCTGGAGGCGCATTGAATGTCTCCTTATTTTTGAATGAAACTACTTAACAATTGTACAAAATGCAAACCAAGACGAATGAATTCTTCGATTGGTGGAAGTAAACACATTTAGAGTGTTAATACCGTTTTTAGAATTGTTTGTTGTAATGAATATAGTTAGTAGTTTAGGCACAAGTGTTAATTTCATGATCTTTGTATCAAAAAGTGTGTTTGTAAACATAAAAGGATACTTGCTAAGAAGAAATGATGGGACGGACTCTTTATTTTGTATTTCAACCAATTAATATCAATAAGAAAAGCAAATCAAGATCAGGGACTCCATTGTTTGTTGGAATTGAAAGAATACAGGGTATAGATGGTTCGTGGATATTTATTTCACAATTAATATAGTCGTTAAGTATGAAACAAACGATAATTTCATGGTCATTGAATGAAAAATAGTCTTTGGAACAGAAAGAGGAGTGTAATTAGCTGGAGGCGCATTGAATGTCTCCTTATTTTTGAATGACACTACTTAACAATTGTACAAAATGCAAACCAAGACGAATGAATTCTTCGATTGGTGGAAGTAAACACATTTAGAGTGTTAATAACGTTTAGAATTGTTTGTTGTAATGAATATAGATAGTAGTTTAGGCACAAGTGTTAATTTCATGATCTTTGTATCAAAAAATGTGTTTGTAAACATAAAAAGATACTTGCTAAGAAGAAATGATGGGACAGACTCTTTATTTAGTATTTCAACCAATTAATATCAATAAGAAAAGCAAATCAAGATCAGGGACTCCATTGTTTGTTGGAATTGAAAGAATTCAGGGTATAGATGGTTCGTGCATATTTATTTCACAATTAATATAGTCATTAAGTATGAAACAAACGATAATTTCATGGTCATTGAATGAAAAATAGTCTTTGGAACAGAAAGAGGAGTGTAATTAGCTGGAGGCGCCTTGAATGTCTCCTTATATTTGAATGAAACTACTTAACAATTGTACAAAATGCAAACCAAGATGAATGAATTCTTCGATTGGTGGAAGTAAACACATTTAGAGTGTTAATAGAGTTTATAATTGTTTGTTGTAATGAATATAGTTAGTAGTTTAGGCACAAGTGTTAATTTCATGATCTTTGTATCAAAAAGTGTGTTTGTAAACATAAAAGGATACTTGCTAAGAAGAAATGATGGGACGGACTCTTTATTTTGTATGTCAACCAATTAATATCAATAAGAAAAGCAAATCAAGATCAGGGACTCCATTGTTTGTTGGAATTGAAAGAATACAGGGTATAGATGGTTCGTGGATATTTATTTCACAATTAATATAGTCGTTAAGTATGAAACAAACGATAATTTCATGGTCATTGAATGAAAAATAGTCTTTGGAACAGAAAGAGGAGTGTAATTAGCTGGAGGCGCATTGAATGTCTCCTTATTTTTGAATGAAACTACTTAACAATTGTACAAAATGCAAACCAAGATGAATGAATTCTTCGATTGGTGGAAGTAAACACATTTAGAGTGTTAATAAAGTTTATAATTGTTTGTTGTAATGAATATAGTTAGTAGTTTAGGCACAAGTGTTAATTTCATGATCTTTGTATCAAAAAGTGTGTTTGTAAACAAAAAAGGATACTTGCTAAGAAGAAATGATGGGACGGACTCTTTATTTTGTATTTCAACCAATTAATATCAATAAGAAAAGCAAATCAAGATCAGGGACTCCATTGTTTGTTGGAATTGAAAGAATTCAGGGTATAGATGGTTCGTGGATATTTATTTCACAATTAATATAGTCATTAAGTATATGAAACAAACGATAATTTCATGGTCATTGAATGAAAAAAAATAGTCTTTGGAACAGAAAGTGGAGTGTAATTAGCTGGAGGCGCATTGAATGTCTCCTTATTTTTGAATGACACTACTTAACAATTGTACAAAATGCAAACCAAGATGAATGAATTCTTCGATTGGTGGAAGTAAACACATTTAGAGTGTTAATACCGTTTAGAATTGTTTGTTGTAATGAATATAGATAGTAGTTTAGGCACAAGTGTTAATTTCATGATCTTTGTATCAAAAAGTGTGTTTGTAAACATAAAAGGATACTTGCTAAGAAGAAATGATGGGACGGACTCTTTATTTTGTATTTCAAACCAATTAATATCAATAAGAAAAGCAAATCAAGATCAGGGACTCCATTGTTTGTTGGAATTGAAAGAATTCAGGGTATAGATGGTTCGTGCATATTTATTTCACAATTAATATAGTCATTAAGTATGAAACAAACGATAATTTCATGGTCATTGAATGAAAAATAGTCTTTTGGAACAGAAAGAGGAGTGTAATTAGCTGGAGGCGCATTGAATGTCTCCTTATTTTTGAATGACACTACTTAACAATTGTACAAAATGCAAACCAAGATGAATGAATTCTTCGATTGGTGGAAGTAAACACATTTTAGAGTGTTAATACCGTTTAGAATTGTTTGTTGTAATGAATATAGATAGTAGTTTAGGCACAAGTGTTAATTTCATGATCTTTGTATCAAAAAATGTGTTTGTAAACAAAAAAGGATACTTGCTAAGAAGAAATGATGGGACAGACTCTTTATTTAGTATTTCAACCAATTAATATCAATAAGAAAAGCAAATCAAGATCAGGGACTCCATTGTTTGTTGGAATTGAAAGAATACAGGGTATAGATGGTTCGTGGATATTTATTTCACAATTAATATAGTCGTTAAGTATGAAACAAACGATAATTTCATGGTCATTGAATGAAAAATAGTCTTTGGAACAGAAAGAGGAGTGTAATTAGCTGGAGGCGCCTTGAATGTCTCCTTATATTTGAATGAAACTACTTAACAATTGTACAAAATGCAAACCAAGATGAATGAATTCTTCGATTGGTGGAAGTAAACACATTTAGAGTGTTAATAAAGTTTATAATTGTTTGTTGTAATGAATATAGTTAGTAGTTTAGGCACAAGTGTTAATTTCATGATCTTTGTATCAAAAAGTGTGTTTGTAAACAAAAAAGGATACTTGCTAAGAAGAAATGATGGGACGGACTCTTTATTTTGTATTTCAACCAATTAATATCAATAAGAAAAGCAAATCAAGATCAGGGACTCCATTGTTTGTTGGAATTGAAAGAATTCAGGGTATAGATGGTTCGTGGATATTTATTTCACAATTAATATAGTCATTAAGTATGAAACAAACGATAATTTCATGGTCATTGAATGAAAAATAGTCTTTGGAACAGAAAGAGGAGTGTAATTAGCTGGAGGCGCATTGAATGTCTCCTTATTTTTGAATGACACTACTTAACAATTGTACAAAATGCAAACCAAGACGAATGAATTCTTCGATTGGTGGAAGTAAACACATTTAGAGTGTTAATACCGTTTAGAATTGTTTGTTGTAATGAATATAGATAGTAGTTTAGGCACAAGTGTTAATTTCATGATCTTTGTATCAAAAAATGTGTTTGTAAACAAAAAAGGATACTTGCTAAGAAGAAATGATGGGACAGGACTCTTTATTTAGTATTTCAACCAATTAATATCAATAAGAAAAGCAAATCAAGATCAGGGACTCCATTGTTTGTTGGAATTGAAAGAATACAGGGTATAGATGGTTCGTGGATATTTATTTCACAATTAATATAGTCGTTAAGTATGAAACAAACGATAATTTCATGGTCATTGAATGAAAAATAGTCTTTGGAACAGAAAGAGGAGTGTAATTAGCTGGAGGCGCCTTGAATGTCTCCTTATATTTGAATGAAACTACTTAACAATTGTACAAAATGCAAACCAAGATGAATGAATTCTTCGATTGGTGGAAGTAAACACATTTAGAGTGTTAATAAAGTTTATAATTGTTTGTTGTAATGAATATAGTTAGTAGTTTAGGCACAAGTGTTAATTTCATGATCTTTGTATCAAAAAATGTGTTTGTAAACAAAAAAGGATACTTGCTAAGAAGAAATGATGGGACAGACTCTTTATTTAGTATTTCAACCAATTAATATCAATAAGAAAAGCAAATCAAGATCAGGGACTCCATTGTTTGTTGGAATTGAAAGAATACAGGGTATAGATGGTTCGTGGTGGATATTTATTTCACAATTAATATAGTCGTTAAGTATGAAACAAACGATAATTTCATGGTCATTGAATGAAAAATAGTCTTTGGAACAGAAAGAGGAGTGTAATTAGCTGGAGGCGCATTGAATGTCTCCTTATTTTTGAATGAACACTACTTAACAATTGTACAAAATGCAAACCAAGATGAATGAATTCTTCGATTGGTGGAAGTAAACACATTTAGAGTGTTAATAAAGGTTTAGAATTGTTTGTTGTAATGAATATAGATAGTAGTTTAGGCACAAGTGTTAATTTCATGATCTTTGTATCAAAAAATGTGTTTGTAAACAAAAAAGGATACTTGCTAAGAAGAAATGATGGGACAGACTCTTTATTTTGTATTTCAACCAATTAATATCAATAAGAAAAGCAAATCAAGATCAGGGACTCCATTGTTTGTTGGAATTGAAAGAATTCAGGGTATAGATGGTTCGTGGATATTTATTTCACAATTAATATAGTCGTTAAGTATGAAACAAACGATAATTTTCATGGTCATTGAATGAAAAATAGTCTTTGGAACAGAAAGAGGAGTGTAATTAGCTAGAGGCGCATTGAATGTCTCCTTATTTTTGAATGAAACTACTTAACAATTGTACAAAATGCAAACCAAGATGAATGAATTCTTCGATTGGTGGAAGTAAAACACATTTAGAGTGTTTATTATAGAGTTTAGAATTGTTTGTTGTAATGAATATAGTTAGTAGTTTAGGCACAAGTGTTAATTTCATGATCTTTGTATCAAAAAGTGTGTTTGTAAACAAAAAAAGGATACTTGCTAAGAAGAAATGATGGGACAGACTCTTTATTTTGTATTTCAACCAATTAATATCAATAAGAAAAGCAAATCAAGATCAGGGACTCCATTGTTTTGTTGGAATTGAAAGAATTCAGGGTATAGATGGTTCATGATAATATTTATTTCACAATTAATATAGTCGTTAAGTATGAAACAAACGATAATTTCATGGTCATTGAATGAAAAAATAGTCTTTGGAACAGAAAGAGGAGTGTAATTAGCTGGAGGCGCCTTGAATGTCTCATTATATTTGAATGAAACTACTTAACAATTGTACAAAATGCAAACCAAGATGAATGAATTCTTCGATTGGTGGGAAGTAAACACATTTAGAGTGTTAAATAAAGTTTATAATTGTTTGTTGTAATGAATATAGTTAGTAGTT
Organism: Ceriops zippeliana; assembly: GCA_037897445.1. Lineage (NCBI taxonomy): Eukaryota > Viridiplantae > Streptophyta > Magnoliopsida > Malpighiales > Rhizophoraceae > Ceriops > Ceriops zippeliana. The sequence continues at coordinate 20,853 of JBAPLH010001511.1, forward strand.
TAGGCACAAGTGTTAATTTCATGATCTTTGTATCAAAAAGTGTGTTTGTAAACATAAAAGGATACTTGCTAAGAAGAAATGATGGGACGGACTCTTTATTGTGTATTTCAAACAATTAATATCAATAAGAAAAGCAAATCAAGATCAGGGACTCCATTGTTTGTTGGAATTGAAAGAATTCAGGGTATAGATGGTTCGTGGATATTTATTTCACAATTAATATAGTCATTAAGTATGAAACAAAACGATAATTTCATGGTCATTGAATGAAAAAATAGTCTTTGGAACAGAAAGAGGAGTGTAATTAGCTGGAGGCGCATTGAATGTCTCCTTATTTTTGAATGACACTACTTAACAATTGTACAAAATGCAAACCAAGATGAATGAATTCTTCGATTGGTGGAAGTAAACACATTTAGAGTGTTAATAGAGTTTAGAATTGTTTTGTTGTAATGAATATAGATAGTAGTTTAGGCACAAGTGTTAATTTCATGATCTTTGTATCAAAAAAGTGTGTTTGTAAACAAAAAAAGGATACTTGCTAAGAAGAAATGATGGGACGAGACTCTTTATTTTGTATTTCAACCAATTAATATCAATAAGAAAAGCAAATCAAGATCAGGACTCCATTGTTTGTTGGAATTGAAAGAATACAGGGTATAGATGGTTCGTGGATATTGATTTCACAATTAATATAGTCGTTAAGTATGAAACAAACGATAATTTCATGGTCAATTGAATGAAAAATAGTCTTTGGAACAGAAAGAGGAGTGTAATTAGCTGGAGGCGCATTGAATGTCTCATTATTTTTTTTGAATGAAACTACTTAACAATTGTAAAAAAATGCAAACCAAGATGAATGAATTCTTCGATTGGTGGAAGTAAACACATTTAGAGTGTTAATAGTGGTTTAGAATTGTTTGTTGTAATGAATATAGTTAGTAGTTTAGGCACAAGTGTTAATTTCATGATCTTTTGTATCAAAAAGTGTGTTTGTAAACCAAAAAAGGATACTTGCTAAGAAGAAATGATGGGACAGACTCTTTATTTTGTATTTCAACCAATTAATATCAATAAGAAAAGCAAATCAAGATCAGGGACTCCATTGTTTGTTGGAATTGAAAGAATTCAGGGTATAGATGGTTCGTGGATATTTATTTCACAATTAATATAGTCGTTAAGTATGAAACAAACGATAATTTCATGGTCATTGAATGAAAAATAGTCTTTGGAACAGAAAGAGGAGTGTAATTAGCTGGAGGCGCATTGAATGTCTCCTTATTTTTGAATGAAACTACTTAACAATTGTACAAAATGCAAACCAAGATGAATGAATTCTTCGATTGGTGGAAGTAAACACATTTAGAGTGTTAATAGAGTTTAGAATTGTTTGTTGTAATGAATATAGTTAGTAGTTTAGGCACAAGTGTTAATTTCATGATCTTTGTATCAAAAAGTGTGTTTGTAAACAAAAAAGGATACTTGCTAAGAAGAAATGATGGGACGGACTCTTTATTTTGTATTTCAACCAATTAATATCAATAAGAAAAGCAAATCAAGATCAGGGACTCCATTGTTTGTTGGAATTGAAAGAATTCAGGGTATAGATGGTTCGTGGATATTTATTTCACAATTAATATAGTCATTAAGTATGAAACAAACGATAATTTCATGGTCATTGAATGAAAAATAGTCTTTGGAACAGAAAGAGGAGTGTAATTAGCTGGAGGCGCATTGAATGTCTCCTTATTTTTGAATGAAACTACTTAACAATTGTACAAAATGCAAACCAAGATGAATGAATTCTTCGATTGGTGGAAGTAAACACATTTAGAGTGTTAATAGAGTTTAGAATTGTTTGTTGTAATGAATATAGTTAGTAGTTTAGGCACAAGTGTTAATTTCATGATCTTTGTATCAAAAAAGTGTGTTTGTAAACAAAAAAGGATACTTGCTAAGAAGAAATGATGGGACAGACTCTTTATTTTGTATTTCAACCAATTAATATCAATAAGAAAAGCAAATCAAGATCAGGGACTCCATTGTTTGTTGGAATTGAAAGAATTCAGGGTATAGAGATGGTTCGTGGATATTTATTTCACAATTAATATAGTCGTTAAGTATGAAAACAAACGATAATTTCATGGTCATTGAATGAAAAAATAGTCTTTGGGAACAGAAAGAGGAGTGTAATTAGCTGGAGGCGCCTTGAATGTCTCCTTATATTTGAATGAAACTACTTAACAATTGTACAAAAATGCAAACCAAGATGAATGAATTCTTCGATTGGTGGAAGTAAACACATTTAGAGTGTTAATAAAGTTTATAATTGTTTGTTGTAATGAATATAGTAGTAGTAGTTTAGGCACAAGTGTTAATTTCATGATCTTTGTATCAAAAAAAGTGTGTTTGTAAAACATAAAAAGGATACTTGCTAAGAAGAAATGATGGGACAGACTCTTTATTTTGTATTTCAACCAATTAATATATCAATAAGAAAAGCAAATCAAGATCAGGGACTCCATTGTTTGTTGGAATTGAAAGAATTCAGGGTATAGATGGTTCGTGGATAATTTAATTCACACAATTAATATAGTCGTTAAGTATGAAACAAACGATAATTTCATGGTCATTGAATGAAAAATAGTCTTTGGAACAGAAAGAGGAGTGTAATTAGCTGGAGGCGCATTGAATGTCTCCTTATTTTTGAATGAAACTACTTAACAATTGTACAAAATGCAAACCAAGATGAATGAATTCTTCGATTGGTGGAAGTAAACACATTTAGAGTGTTAATTATAAGTTTATAATTGTTTGTTGTAATGAATATAGTTAGTAGTTTAGGCACAAGTGTTAATTTTCATGATCTTTGTATCAAAAAAGTGTGTTTGTAAACATAAAAAGGATACTTGCTAAGAAGAAATGATGGGACAGACTCTTTATTTTGTATTTCAACCAATTAATATCAATAAGAAAAGCAAATCAAGATCAGGGACTCCATTGTTTGTTTGGAATTGAAAGAATTCAGGTTATAGATGGTTCATGGATATTTATTTCACAATTAATATAGTCATTAAGTATGAAACAAACGATAAATTTCATGGTCATTGAATGAAAAATAGTCTTTGGAACAGAAAGAGGAGTGTAATTAGCTGGAGGCGCATTGAATGTCTCATTATTTTTGAATGAAACTACTTAACAACATAAGTACAATTGTACAAAATGCAAACCAAGATGAATGAATTCTTCGATTGGTGGAAGTAAACACATTTAGAGTGTTAATAGGGTTTAGAATTGTTTTGTTTTAATGAATATAGTTAGTAGTTTAGGCACAAGTGTGAAATTTCATGATCTTTGTATCAAAAAGTGTGTTTGTAAGACAAAAAAGGATACTTGCTAAGTAGAAATGATGGGACAGACTCTTTATTTTGTATTTCAACCTAATTAATATCAATAAGAAAAGCAAATCAAGATCAGGGACTCCATTGTTTTGTTGGAATTGAAAGAATTCAGGGTATAGATGGTTCATGGATATTTATTTCACAATTAATATTCTATAGTCATTAAGTATGAAACAAACGATAAATTTCATGGTCGTTGAATGAAAAATAGTCTTTGGAACAAAAAGAGGAGTGTAATTAGCTGGAGGCGAACAACGAATGTCTCCTTATTTTTTGAATGAAACTACTTAACAATTGTACAAAATGCAAACCAAGATGAATGAATTCTTCGATTGGTGGAAGTAAACACATTTAGAGTGTTAATAGAGTTTAGAATTGTTTGTTGTAATGAATATATTTTAGTAGTTTAGGCACAAGTGTTAAATTTCATGATCTTTGTATCAAAAAGTGTATTTGTAAACATAAAAGGATACTTGCTAAGAAGAAATGATGAGACAGACTCTTTATTTTGTATTTCAGCCAATTAATATCAATAAGAAAAGCAAATCAAGATCAAGGACTCCATTGTTTGTTGGAATTGAAAGAATTCAGGGTATAGATGGTTCATGGATATTTATTTCACAATTAATATAGTCGTTAAGTATGAAACAAACAATAATTTCATGGTCATTGAATGAAAAATAGTCTTTGGAAACAGAAAGAAGAGTAGTAATTAGCTGGAGGCGCAATGAATGTCTCCTTATTTTTGAATGTAAACTACTTAACAATTGTACAAAATGCAAACCAAGATGAAATGAATTCTTCGATTGGTGGAAGTAAACACATTTGTAGTGTTAATAGAGGTTTAGAATTGTTTTGTTGTAATGAATATAGTTAGTAGTTTAGGCACAAGTGTTAATTTCATGATCTTTGTATCAAAAAGTGTGTTTGTAAACATAAAAGGATACTTGCTAAGAAGAAATGATGAGACAGGACTCTTTATTTTGTATTTCATCCCAATTAATATCAATAAGAAAAGCAAATCAAGATCAGGGACTCCATTGTTTGTTGGAATTGAAAGAATTCATTGTTATAGATGGTTCATGGATATTTGATTTCACAATTAATATAGTCGTTAAGTATGAAACAAAACGATAATTTCATGGTCATTGAATGAAAAATAGTCTTTGGAACATGAAAGAGGAGTGTGTAATTAGCTGGAGGAGGCGCATTGAATGTCTCCTTATTTTTTTGAATGAAACTACTTAACAATTGTAAAAAATGCAAACCAAGATGAATGAATTCTTCGATTGGTGATGGAAGTAAACACATTTAGAGTGTTAATAGGGTTTTAGAATGGTTTGTTTTAATGAATATAGTTAGTAGTTTAGGCACAAGTGTTAATTTCATGATCTTTGTATCAAAAAGTGTGTTTGTAAACAAAAAAGGATACTTGCTAAGAAGAAATGATGGGACGGACTCTTTATTTTGTATTTCAACCAATTAATATCAATAAGAAAAGCAAATCAAGATCAGGGACTCCATTGTTTGTTGGAATTGAAAGAATTCAGGTGTATAGATGGTTCGTGGATATTGATTTCACAATTAATATAGTCGTTAAGTATGAAACAAACGATAATTTCATGGTCATTGAATGAAAAATAGTCTTTGGAACAGAAAGAGGAGTGTAAATTAGCTGGAAAAAGGCGCCTTGAATGTCTCCTTATTTTTGAAATGGAAACTACTTAACAATTGTACCAAAATGCAAACCAAGATGAATGAATTCTTCGATTGGTGGAAGTAAACACATTTAGAGTGTTAATAGAGTTTAGAATTGTTTTGTTGTAATGAATATAGTTAGTAGTTTAGGCACAAGTGTTAATTTCATGATCTTTGTATCAAAAAGTGTGTTTGTAAACAAAAAAGGATACTTGCTAAGAAGAAATGATGGGACGGACTCTTTATTTTGTATTTTCAACCAATTAATATCAATAAGAAAAGCAAATCAAGATCAGGGACTCCATTGTTTGTTGGAATTGAAAAGAATTCAGGGTATAGATGGTTCGTGGATATTGATTATTTCACAATTAATATAGTCCGTTAAGTATGAAACAAACTATAATTTCATGGTCATTGAATGAAAAATATAGTCTTTGGAACAGAAAGAGGAGTGTAATTAGCTGGAGGGCGCATTGAATGTCTCCAATTATTTTTGAATGAAACTACTTAACAATTGTACAAAATGCAAACCAAGATGAATGAATCTTCGATTTGGTGGAAGTAAACACACATTTAGAGTGTTAATTGAGTTTAGAATTGTTTGTTTGTAATGAATATAGTTAGTAATTTTAGGCACAAAGTGTTAATTTCATGATCTCTTTGTATCAAAAAAGTGTGTTTGTAAAAACAAAAAAGGATACTTGCTAAGAAGAAATGATGATGGACGAGACTCTTTATTTTTGTATTTTTTCAACAAATTAATATCAATAAGAAAAGCAAATCAAGATCAGGGACTCCATTGTTTGTTGGAATTGGAAAGAATTCAGGGTATAGATGGTTCATGGATATTGATTTCACAATTAATATAGTCGTTAAGTATGAAAACAAACGATAATTTCATGGTCATTGAATGAAAAATAGTCTTTGGAACAGAAAGAGTGAGTGTAATTAGCTGGAGGCGCATTGAATGTCTCATTATTTTTGAATGAACTTACTTAACAATAGTACGAAATGCAAACCAAAGATGAATGAATTCTTCGATTGGTGGAAGTAAAACACATTTAGAGTGTTAATAGGGGTTTAGAATTGTTTGTTTTAATGAATATACTTAGTAGTTTTAGGCACAAGTGTGAAATTTCATGATCTTTGTATCAAAAAGTCTGTTTGTTGTAAAAAAAAAGGATACTTGCTAAGATAGAAATGATGGGACGGACTCTTTATTTTGTGATTTCTAACCATTTAATATCAATATGAAAAGCAAATCAAAGATCAGGGACTCCATTGTTTGTTGGAATTGAAAGAATAAGAATACAGAAAACGGATGGGTGTTCGTGGATATTTATTTCACAATTAATATAGTCGTTAAGTATGAACACAAACGATAATTTCATGGTCAGAATTGATATGAAAAATCAGTATCTTTGGAAACAGAAAAGAGGAGTGTTGTTATTTAGCTTGGGTCCGCATTGAATGTCTCATTTATTTTTGTAATGAAACTACTTAACAATTGTATAAACCTGCTAACCAAGATGAATGAATTCTTCGATGGTGGAAGTAAACACATTTAGAAGTGTTAAGTAAAGTTTATACTTTGTTTGTTGTTATGAATATAGTAAGGAGTTTAGGCACAAGTGTTAATTTCATGATCTTTGTATCAAAAAAGTGTGTTTGTAAACTATAAAAGGATTACTTGCTAAGAAGAATATGATGGGACAGACTCTTTATTTTGTTATTTCAACCAATTAATATCATAAGAAAGGCAAATCCAGATTCAGGGACTCCATTGTTTGTTTGGAATTGAAAGAAATTCTGGGATTGATGGTTGTGCATATTTTATTTCCACAATTAATATAGTCATTAAGTATGAAACAAACGATAATTCAATGGTCATTGAATGAAAAAAATAGTCTTTGGAACAGTAAAAGGTTTTTATTTTTTTTTTAAGGTGTAATTATCTGAGGCGCATTGAATGTCTCCTTATTTGGAATCACACTACTTAACAATTGTACAAATGCAAACCCAAGACGAATGAATTCTTTTCGAATTGGTGGAAGCGAAACACATTTAAAGGATAATTGCCTAAGTAGAATTGATGGTGAGACTCTTTATTTTGTATTCGACACCAATTTTTATATCATCTTTACAGTAAAGCAAATGAAGATTCCAGGGTAACAATATCAACTTAGTTTGTTCGAATGAAACAATTCAGGGTATAGATGGTTCGTGGATATTTATTTCAAAAATATACTCATTAGGAAAAATAATTTCAAGGTTATTGATGAAAATAGTCTTTGGAACAAAAGAGGAGTAATTAGCTGGAGGCGCATTGAATGTCTCATTATTTGAATGAAACTTCACTTGTAAAAATGCAAACCAAGATGACTGAATTGGTGATGAAAAATAGATTTAGTGTTAACTTTTATTTGTTTGAATATAATATACTAGTTTAGGCACATGTTAATTTCATGATCTGTATCAAAAAGTGTGTTTGTCAAAAAGGATACTTGCTAAGAAAAATGAGGCAATGTCTTTATTTTATTCAACAATTAATATCAATAAGAAATGCAAATCAAGATCAGGACTCCATTGTTTGTTGAAATTGAATGAATTCATGATATAGATGGTTCGTGGATATTTTTTCACAAAAATATCGTAAGTTGAAAAATAATTTCATGGTTGAATGAAAATAGTCTGGAACAAAAGAGGAGTAATTCAGATAGGTGATTGAATGTCTCATGATTTAGAATGAAACTTACAATGTACAAATGCAAACCAAGTGACTGACTCCTTGGTTGATGATAAATAGATTTGTGTTTAATGTCTTTATAAGTTTGTTGTAATGAATATACTAGTTGTTTAGGCACATGTGTTAATTTCATGATCTTGTCAAAAAGTGTTTGTCAAAAAGGATACTTGCTAAGAAAATGATGGGACAATCTAATTTTATTCAACAATTAATATCAATAAGAAAAAATCAAGATCAAGGACTCCATTGTTTAATTGAATGAATTCATGATATAGATGGTCCATAGGCATTTTTTTCATAAAATATACTCATT
>JBAPLH010001513.1:17500-19256 GCA_037897445.1 Ceriops zippeliana
CACAGCATTGCTCACGACAGGCCAACGGCGGGGCGACACAGCTCGATCGGGTCCGATTGCCGAGGGACTGTTACGATGGATGCGCCGTTGCGTTGTGAGGGGCTCAGCCCGATCGCTGCCGCCGGCTCGGAGACTCCGTCTGCAGGTGGTGCCAGTGCGCTGGCGCTCCACAGCATTGCTCACGACGGGCCGACGGCGGGGCAACACAGCCCGTTCGGGGTCCGAATGCCGAGGGACTGTTCCGATGTATGCGCTGTTGCGTTGCGAGGGGCTCAGCCGCCCCGTCGCCGCCGCCGCCTGCGGGGGACTCCGACTGTAGGGTGGTGCAGCGCGCTGGTGCTCCACAGCATTGCTCACGACGGGCCAACGGCGGGGCGACACAGCCCGATCGGGTCCGATCGCCGAGGGACTGTTTCGATGGATGCGCCGTTGCGTTGCGAGGGGCTTAGCCCGGTCGCTGCCGCCGCCCCGCCGAGAGAGACTCCGTCTGCAGGTGGTGCCCGTGCGCTGGCGCTCCACAGCATTGCTCACGACGGGCCAACGGCGGGGCGACACAGCTCGATCGGGTCCGATCGCAGAGGGACCGTTCCAACGGCTGCGCCGTTGCGTTGCGAGGGGCTTAGCCCGGTCGCTGCCTCCTGCCCGGAGACTCCGTTTGTAGGTGGCGCCAGTGTGCTCACGCTCCCCAGCATTGCCCCTGAGGGGCCGACGGCGGGGCGACACAGCCCGCTCTGGGCCGATCGCCAATGGACTGCCCCGGCAGTCCGTGCCGTTGCGCTGCGGGGGGGGGCTGAGAGCGCGGTCGCTGCCGCCTGCAAGTGGTCTCCGTCGGTGGCCAGCACCAGGGCACCAGGGCTCCCCGGCATTGCCTCCGACGAGTAGACGGGGGACTTTTGCTGCTGCGGGCAGCGTTGTTGCGCTGCGAGGGGCTTGGCGTGTGTGCTGCTGCCCGCCGTGGGACTCCGTCGGTGGCCTGCGCCACCATGCTGGTCCATGCCCGCATCGCCCCCGACGGGCTGATGGCGTGTCGAAACAGCCCCCGCTGTGTTCCCGTGCAAGGTACTCTTGCGGCCACGGGCGTCGTGTTGCTGCGCCATGCACACGGCGTCGAGGTCGGGGCAAGACACCCGCTCTCGACCGCTGACCTGGTGTTTCCAATGCCGGTTCGCATCGGGGCGAGACATCCCGTCCGCTGCTGCCTTCCAGTGGATCCAGTGGTGGCCCGCTGGGTGGCACTGGGGCCCGCACGGAGCGGCCCCGACGGGTCATCGTTGTGGTGGGGCATCCCGCGTGGCGGCACAACTAGCGCAATTGTACCGTCCATCCTCCAACTCAAGGTGTGAGGCTTTTCAACTTTGGCGATTGTGGCGGGGATGTGACTGGTCATGCATTTCAATGTATGTTACTGCGCGCCAAGGGGCTCTAGTGGTGGCCCGCTTGGCGGCAACGGGACCCGCACGCAGCAGCCCCGACGGGCCAACGGTGTGGTGAGGCGTCTCGCATGGCAACACAACTAGCACAATTGTACCGCCCATCCTTCAACTCAAGGCACGAGGATTTTCATCCTTGGGGATTGTGACGCGGGGGGTGGGGGTGTGACCACTCACGCATTTCAATGTATCCTACTGCCACAAGGCTAGATTCCCTAATGCTCTTTAGGGGAGAGTTGCTTGCCTCTCCACCCAATGTGACGCAATGGCAAAGGCATTCACGCTTGTGCGTCGAACTGTTGTCCGTCAATCCATTCTCGACTTGT
>JBAPLH010001514.1:0-41816 GCA_037897445.1 Ceriops zippeliana
GACTATGAACTTATCGTGTCTTGTTATTAATATTAATTGACTTATATTCTCTATGTGAAATCAACTGATCCATGAACCATATATTACCCCTGAATTCTATCAATTCCAACAAGACAATGGAGTCGGTGATCTTGATTTGTTTTTTCTCTTATTGCTTATTAATTGGTTGAAATACAAAAATAAAGAGTCCGTCCCATCATTTCTTCTTCGCAAGTATCCTTTTTTGTTTACAAACACACTTTTTTGATTACAAAGATCATGGAAATTAACACTTGTTGCCTAAACTACTAACTATATTCATTAAAACAAAACATTCTAAACCCTATTAACACTCTAAATGTGTTTACTTCCACCAATCGAAGACAATTCATTCATCTTGGTTTGCATTTAGTACAATTGTTAAGTAGTTTCATTCAATGATGAGACATTCAATTGCGCCTAAAACCGACTAATTACACTCCGTCTTTCTGTTTCCCAAAGACTTTTTTTCATTCAATGACCATGAAATTATCGTTTGTGTCATAACTTAACGATACTATATTAATTGTGAGAATCAATATCCATGAACCATCTTATACCCTGAATTTCTTTCAATTCTGGACAAACAATGGAGACACGCCTGATCTTTGTTTTGCTCTTTCTTAATGATATATTAATTGGTTGAAATGACAAATGATAAAGAGTCCGTATCCCATCATTTCTACTTAGCAAGTATCCTTTTTGGTCTACAAAACACACTTTTTGATAACAAAGATCATGAAATTCACACTTGTGCCTAAAAACTACTAAGTATATTCATTAAAACAAAACCATTCTAAACCCTATAACACTCTAAATGTGTTTACTTCCACCAATCGAAGAATTCATTCATCTTGGTTTGCATTTCGTACTATTGTTAAGTAGTTTTCATTCAAAAATAATGAGACATTCAATGCGCCTGGCCTCCAGCTAATTACACTCCTCTTTCTGTTCCAAAGACTATTTTTCATTCAATGACCATGAAATTATCGTTTGTGTAATACTTAAACGACTATATTAATTGTGAAATCAATATCCATGAACCATCTATACCATGAATTCTTTCAATTTCCAACAAACAATGGAGTCCCTGATCTTGATTTGCTTTACTTATTGATATTAATTGGTTCAAAATACAAAATAAAGAGTCCGTCCCATCATTTCTACTACTTAGCAAGTATCCTTTTTTGTTTACAAACACACACTTTTTGATACAAAGATCATGAAATTAACACTTGTGCCTAAACTACTAACTATATTCATTAAAACAAAAACCATTTCTAAACCCTATTAACACTCTAAATGTGTTTACTTTCCACCAATCGAAGAATTCATTCATCTTGGTTTGCATTACGTACTATTGTTAAGTAGTTTCATTCAAAAATAATGAGACATTCAATGCGCCTCCAGCTAATTACACTTCCTCTTTCTGTTCCAAAGACTATTTTTTCATTCAATGACCATGAAATTATCGTTTGTGTCATACTTAACGACTACATTAATTGTGAAATCAATATCCATATGAACCATCTATACCATGAATTCTTTCAATTCCAACAAACAATGGGAGTCCCTGATCTTGATTTGCTTTTCTTATTGATATTAATTGGTTTGAAATACAAAAATAAAGAGTTCGTCCCATCATTTCTACTTTAGCAAGTATCCTTTTTTGTCTACAAACACACTTTTTGATACAAAGATCATGAAATTAACACTTGTGCCTAAACTACTAACAATATTCATTAAAACAAAACCATTCTAAACCCTATTAACACTCTAAATGTGTTTTACTTCCACCAAATCGAAAGAATTCATTCATCTTGGTTTGCATTTTCGTACAATTGTTAAGTAGTTTCATTCAAAAATAATGAGACATTCAATGCGCCTCCAGCTAATTACACTTCTCTTTCTGTTCCAAAGACTATTTTTCATTCAATGACCATGAAAATTATCGTTTGTGTCATACTTAACGACTATATTAAATTGTGAAATCAATATCCATGAACCATATATACCATGAATTCTTTCAATTCCGACAAACAATGGAGTCCCTGATCTTGATTTGCTTTACTTATTGATATTAATTGGTTTCAAAATACAAAATAAAGAGTCCCGTCCCATCATTTCTACTTAGCAAGTATCCTTTTTTGTCTACAAACACACTTTTTGATACAAAGATCATGAAATTTCACACTTGTGCCTAAACTACTAAACTATATTCATTAAAACAAACCATTCTAAACCCTATTAACACTCTAAATGTGTTTACTTTCCACCAATCGAAGAATTCATTCATCTTGGTTTGCATTACGTACTATTGTTAAGTAGTTTCATTCAAAAATAATGAGACATTCAATGCGCCTCCAGCTAATTACACTCCTCTTTCTATTCCAAAGACTGTTTTTCATTCAAAGACCATGAAATTATCGTTTGTGTCATACTTAACGACTATATTAATTTTGTGAAATCAATATCCATGAACCATCTATATACCATGAATTCTTTCAATTCCAACAAACAATGGAGTCCCTGATCTTGATTTGCTTTTCTTAATGATATTAATTGGTTTGAAATACAAAATAAAGAGTCCGTCCCATCCATTTCTACTTAGCAAGTATCCTTTTTTGTCTACAAACACACTTTTTGATACAAAGATCATGAAATTAACACTTGTGCCTAAAACTACTAACAATATTCATTTAAAACAAACCATTCTAAACCCTATTAACACTCTAAATGTGTTTACTTCCACCAATCGAAGAATTCATTCATCTTGGTTTGCATTTTCGTACAATTGTTAAGTAGTTTCATTCAAAAATAATGAGACATTCAATGCGCCTCCAGCTAATTACACTCCTCTTTCTGTTCCAAAGACTATTTTTCATTCAATGACCATGAAATTATCGTTTGTGTCATACTTTAACGACTATATTAATTGTGAAATCAATATCCATGAACCATATATACCATGAATTCTTTCAATTCCAACAAACAATGGAGTCCCTTGATCTTGATTTTGCTTTTGTTTAATGATATTAATTGGTTGAAATACACAAAATAAAGAGTTCCGTCCCATCATTTCTACTTAGCAAGTATCCTTTTTTGTCTACAAAACACACTTTTTGATACAAAGATCATGAAATTAACACTTGTGCCTAAACTACTAACTATATTCATTTAAAACAAACCATTCTAAACCCTATTAACACTCTAAATGTGTTTACTTCCACCAATCGAAGAATTCATTCATCTTGGTTTGCATTTTGTACAATTGTTAAGTAGTTTCATTCAAAAATAATGAGACATCAATGCGCCTCCAGGCTAATTACACTCCTCTTTCTGTTCCAAAGACTGACTATTTTTTTTTCAATGACCATGAAATTATCGTTTGTGTCATACTTATAACGACTACATTAATTGTGAAATCAATATCCATGAACCATCTATACCATTGAATTCTTTCAATTCCAACAAACAATGGAGTCCCTGATCTTGATTTGCTTTTGTTAATGATATTAATTGGTTGAAATACAAAATAAAAGAGTTCCGTCCCATCGTTTTCTACTTAGCAAGTATCCTTTTTTTGTCTACAAACACACACTTTTTGATACAAAGATCATGAAATTAACACTTGTGCCTAAACTACTAACAATATTCATTAAAACAAACCATTCTAAACCCTATTAACACTCTAAATGTGTTTACTTCCACCAATCGAAGAATTCATTCATCTTGGTTTGCATTTTGTACAATTGTTATGTAGTTTCATTCAAAAATCTAATGAGACATTCAATGCGCGTCTAGCTAATAATTACACTCCTCTTTCTGTTCCAAAGACTATTTTTCATTCAATGACCATGAAATTATGGTTTGTGTCATACTTAACGACTATATTAATTGTGAAATCAATATCCATGAACCATATATACCATGAATTCTTTCAATTCCAACAAAACAATGGAGTCCCTGATCTTGATTTGCTTTTCTTATTGATATTAATTGGTTTTCAAATACAAAATAAAGAGTCCGTCCCATCATTTCTACTTAGCAAGTATCCTTTTTTTTGTCTACAAACACACTTTTTTGATACAAAGATCATGAAATTCACACTTGTGCCTAAACTACTAACAATATTCATTAAAACAAACCATTCTAAACCCTATTAACACTCTAAATGTGTTTACTTCCACCAATCGAAGAATTCATTCATCTTGGTTTGCATTACGTACTTGGTTATGTAGTTTTCATTCAAAAATAATGAGAAATTCAATGCGCCTCCGGCTAATTACACTGCTTTCTATTCCAAAAGACTGTTTTTCATTCAAAGACCATGAAATTATCGTTTGTGTCATACTTTACTACTACATTAATTTTGAAATCAATATCCATGAACCATCTATACCATGAATTCTTTCAATTCCAACAAACACTGTAGTGGTGGAGTCCCTGATCTTGATTTGCTTTTGTTAATGATATTAATTGGTTGAAATACAAAATAAAGAGTTCGTCCCATTATTTCTACTTAGCAAGTATCCTTTTTTGTCTACAAACACACTTTTTGATACAAAGATCATGAAATTAACACTTGTGCCTAAACTACTAACAATATTCATTAAAACAAACCATTCTAAACCTTATTAACACTCTAAATGCGTTTACTTCCAACAATCGAAGAATTCATTCATCTTGGTTTGCATTTTGTACAATTGTTATGTAGTTTCATTCAAAACTAATGAGATATTCAATGCGCCTCCAGCTAATTACACTTCTCTTTCTGTTCCAAAGACTATTTTTCATTCAATTACCATGAAATTATGGTTTGTGTAATACTTAACGACTATATTAATTGTGAAATCAATATCCATAAACCATATGGACCATGAATTCTTTCAATTCCGACAAACAATGGAGTCCCTGATCTTGATTTGCCTTACTTATTGATATTAATTGGTTCAAACACAAAATAAAGAGTCTGTCCCATCATTTCTACTTAGCAAGTATCCTTTTTTGTCTACAAACACACTTTTTGATACAAAGATCATGAAATTATCACTTGTGCCTAAACTATTAGCAATATTCATTAAAACAAACCATTCTAAACCCTATTAACACTCTAAATGTGTTTACTTCCACCAATCAAAGAATTCATTCATCTTGGTTTGCATTTAGTACAATTGTTAAGTAGTTTCATTCAAAAATAATGAGACATTCAATGCGCCTCCGGCTAATTACACACCTCTTTCTGTTCCAAAGACTATTTTTCATCAATGACAATGAAATTATCCTTTGTGTCATACTTAACTACTATATTAATTGTGAAATCAATATCCATGAACCATCTATACCATGAATTCTTTCAATTCCAACAAACAATGGAGTCCCTGATCTTGTTTTGCTTTTGTTAATGATATTAATTGGTTGAAATACAAAATAAAGAGTTCGTCCCATCATTTCTACTTAGCAAGTATCCTTTTTTGTCTACAAACACACTTTTTGATACAAAGATCGTGAAATTAACACTTGTGCCTAAACTACTAACAATATTCATTAAAACAAACCATTCTAAACCCTATTAACACTCTAAATTTGTTTACCTCCACCGATCGAAGAATTCATTCATCTTTGTTTGCATTTTGTACAATTGTTATGTAGTTTCATTCAAAAATAATGAGACATTCAATGCGCTTCCAGCTAATTACACTTCTCTTTCTGTTCCAAAGACTATTTTTCATTCAATGACCATGAAATTATCGTTTATGTAATAATTAACGACTATATTAATTGTGAAATCAATATCCATAAACCATATATACCATGAATTCTTTCAATTCCGACAAACAATGGAGTCCCTGATCTTGATTTGCTTTACTTAATGATATTAATTGGTTCAAATACAAAATAAAGAGTCCGTGCCATCATTTCTACTTAGCAAGTATCCTTTTTTGTCTACAAACACACTTTTTGATACAAAGATCGTGAAATTAACACTTGTGCCTAAACTACTAACAATATTCATTAAAACAAACCATTCTAAACCCTATTAACACTCTAAATGTGTTTACTTCCACCAATCGAAGAATTCATTCATCTTGGTTTGCATGTAGTACAATTGTTAAGTAGTTTCATTCAAAAATAATGAGACATTCAATGCGCCTCCGGCTAATTACACTCCTCTTTCTTTTCCAAAGACTATTTTTCTTTCAATGACAATGAAATTATCGTTTGTGTCATACGTAACGACTATATTAATTGTGAAATCAATATCCATGAACCATCTATACCCTGAATTCTTTCAATTCCAACAAACAATGGGGTCCCTGATCTTGTTTTGCTTTTGTTAATGATATTAATTGGTTGAAATACAAAATAAAGAGTTCGTCCCATCGTTTCTACTTAGCAAGTATCCTTTTTTGTCTACAAACACACTTTTTGATACAAAGATCATGAAATTAACACTTGTGCCTAAACTACTAACAATATTCATTAAAACAAACCATTCTAAACCCTACTAACACTCTAAATGTGTTTACTTCCACCAATCGAAGAATTCATTCATCTTGGTTTGCATTTTGTACAATTGTTATGTAGTTTCATTCAAATCTAATGAGACATTCAATGCGCGTCTAGCTAATTACACTTCTCTTTCTGTTCCAAACACTATTTTTCATTCAATTACCATGAAATTATGGTTTGTGTAATACTTAACGACTATATTAATTGTGAAATCAATATCCATAAACCATATATACCATGAATTCTTTCAATTCCGACAAACAATGGAGTCGCTGATCTTGATTTGCCTTACTTATTGATATTAATTGGTTCAAACACAAAATAAAGAGTCCGTCCCATCATTTCTACTTAGCAAGTATCCTTTTTTGTTTACAAACACACTTTTTGATACAAAGATCATGAAATTCATACTTGTGCCTAAACTATATTCATTAAAACAAACCATTCTAAACCCTATTAACACTCTAAATGTGTTTACTTCCACCAATCGAAGAATTCATTCATCTTGGTTTGCATTACGTACTATTGTTAAGTAGTTTCATTCAAAAATAATGAGACATTCAATGCGCCTCCGGCTAATTACACTTCGCTTTCTATTCGAAAGACTGTTTTTCATTCAAAGACCATGAAATTATCGTTTGTGTCATACTTAACGACTACATTAATTTTGAAATCAATATCCATGAACCATCTATACCATGAATTCTTTCAATTCCAACAAACAATGGAGTCCCTGATCTTGATTTGCTTTTGTTAATGATATTAATTGGTTGAAATACAAAATAAAGAGTTCGTCCCATCGTTTCTACTTAGCAAGTATCCTTTTTTGTCTACAAACACACTTTTTGATACAAAGATCATGAAATTAACACTTGTGCCTAAACTACTAACAATATTCATTAAAACAAACCATTCTAAACCCTCTTAACACTCTAAATGTGTTTACTTCCACCAATCGAAGAATTCATTCATCTTGGTTTGCATTTTGTACAATTGTTATGTAGTTTCATTCAAAACTAATGAGACATTCAATGCGCGTCCAGCTAATTACACTTCTCTTTCTGTTCCAAAGACTATTTTTCATTCAATTACCATGAAATTATGGTTTGTGTAATACTTAACGACTATATTAATTGTGAAATCAATATCCATAAACCATATATACCATGAATTCTTTCAATTCCGACAAACAATGGAGTCCCTGATCTTGATTTGCCTTACATATTGATATTAATTGGTTCAAACACAAAATAAAGAGTCTGTCCCATCATTTCTACTTAGCAAGTATCCTTTTTTGTCTACAAACACACTTTTTGATACAAAGATCATGAAATTCATACTTGTGCCTTTCCTATATTCATTAAAACAAACCATTCTACACCCTATTAACACTCTAAATGTGTTTACTTCCACCAATCGAAGAATTCATTCATCTTGGTTTGCATTTTGTACAATTGTTAAGTAGTTTAATGCAAAAAGAATGAGCCATTCAATGCGCCTCCAGCTAATTACACTCCTTTTTCTGTTCCAAAGACTATTTTTCATTCAATGACCATGAAATTATCGTTTGTTTCATACTTAACGACTATATTAATTGTGAAATCAATATTCATGAACCATCTATACCCTAAATTCATTCAATTCCAACAAACAATGGAGTCGCTGATCTCGATTTGCTTTTCTTATTGATATTAATTGGTTGAAATACAAAATAAAGAGTTCGTCCCATCATTTCTACTTAGCAAGTATCCGTTTTTGTCTACAAACACACTTTTTGATACAAAGATCATGAAATTCACACTTGTGCCTAAACTACTATGTATATTCTTTAAAACAAACCATTCTAAACCCTATTAACACTCTAAATGTGTTTATTTCCCCAATCGAAGAATTCATTCATCTTGGTTTGCATTTTGTACTATTGTTAAGTAGTTTCATGCAAAAAGAATGAGACATTCAATGCGCCCCCAGCTAATTACACTCCTCTTTCTGCTCCAAAGACTATTTTTCATTCAATGACCATGAAATTATCGTTTGTTTGATACTTAATGACTATATTAATTGTGAAATCAATATCCTTGAACCATCTATACCATGAATTCTTTCAATTCCAACAAACAATGGAGTCCCTGATCTTGATTTGCTTTTGTTAATGATATTAATTGGTTGAAATAAAAAATAAAGAGTCCGTCCCATCATTTCTACTTAGCAAGTATCCTTTTTTGTCTACAAACACACTTTTTAATACAAAGATCATGAAATTAACACTTGTGCCTAAACAACTAACAATATTCATTAAAACAAACCATTCTAAACCCTATTAACACTCTAAATGTGTTTACTTCCACCAATCGAAGAATACATTCATCTTGGTTTGCATTTCGTACTATTGTTAAGTAGTTTCATTCAAAAATAATGAGACATTCAATGCGCCTCCAGCTAATTACACTCCTCTTTCTGTTCCAAAGACTATATTTCATTCAATGACTATGAACTTATCGTTTGTTTAATACTTAATGACTATATTAATTGTGAAATCAATATCCATGAACCATATATACCCTGAATTCTATCAATTCCAACAAACAATGGAGTCGGTGATCTTGATTTGCTTTTCTTATTGCTATTAATTGGTTGAAATACAAAATAAAGAGTTCGACCCACCATTTCTACTTAGCAAGTATCCTTTTTTGTGTACAAACACACTTTTTGATACAAAGATCATGAAATTAACACTTGTGCCTAAACTACTAGAAATATTCATTAAAACAAACCATTCTAAACCCTATTAACACTCTAAATGTGTTTACTTCCACCAATCGAAGAATTCATTCATCTTGGTTTGCATTTTGTACAATTGTTAAGTAGTTTAATGCAAAAAGAATGAGACATTCAATGCGCCTCCAGCTAATTACACTCCTCTTTCTGTTCCAAAGACTATTTTTCATTCAATGACCATGAAATTATCGTTTGTTTCATACTTAACGACTATATTAATTGTGAAATCAATATTCATGAACCATCTATACCCTAAATTCTTTCAATTCCAACAAACAATGGAGTCGCTGATCTTGATTTGCTTTTCTTATTGATATTAATTGGTTGAAATACAAAATAAAGAGTTCGTCCCATCATTTCTACTTAGCAAGTATCCTTTTTTGTCTACAAACACACTTTATGATACAAAGATCATGAAATTCACACTTGTGCCTAAACTACTATGTATATTCTTTAAAACAAACAATTCTAAACTCTATTAACACTCTAAATGTGTTTACTTCCACCAATCGAAGAATTCATTCATCTTGGTTTGCATTTCGTACTATTGTTAAGTAGTTTCATTCAAAAATAATGGGACATTCAATGCGCCTCCGGCTAATTACACTCCTCTTTCTGTTCCAAAGACTATTTTTCATTCAATGACCATGAAATTATCGTTTGTGTCATACTTAACGACTATATTAATTGTGAAATCAATATCCTTGAACCATCTATACCATGAATTCTTTCAATTCCAACAAACAATGGAGTCCCTGATCTTGATTTGCTTTTGTTAATGATATTAATTGGTTGAAATAAAAAATAAAGAGTCCGTCCCATCATTTCTACTTAGCAAGTATCCTTTTTTGTCTACAAACACACTTTTTAATACAAAGATCATGAAATTAACACTTGTGCCTAAACAACTAACAATATTCATTAAAACAAACCATTCTAAACCCTATTAACACTCTAAATGTGTTTACTTCCACCAATCGAAGAATACATTCATCTTGGTTTGCATTTCGTACTATTGTTAAGTAGTTTCATTCAAAAATAATGAGACATTCAATGCGCCTCCAGCTAATTACACTCCTCTTTCTGTTCCAAAGACTATATTTCATTCAATGACTATGAACTTATCGTTTGTTTAATACTTAATGACTATATTAATTGTGAAATCAATATCCATGAACCATATATACCCTGAATTCTATCAATTCCAACAAACAATGGAGTCGGTGATCTTGATTTGCTTTTCTTATTGCTATTAATTGGTTGAAATACAAAATAAAGAGTTCGACCCACCATTTCTACTTAGCAAGTATCCTTTTTTGTGTACAAACACACTTTTTGATACAAAGATCATGAAATTAACACTTGTGCCTAAACTACTAGAAATATTCATTAAAACAAACCATTCTAAACCCTATTAACACTCTAAATGTGTTTACTTCCACCAATCGAAGAATTCATTCATCTTGGTTTGCATTTTGTACAATTGTTAAGTAGTTTAATGCAAAAAGAATGAGACATTCAATGCGCCTCCAGCTAATTACACTCCTCTTTCTGTTCCAAAGACTATTTTTCATTCAATGACCATGAAATTATCGTTTGTTTCATACTTAACGACTATATTAATTGTGAAATCAATATTCATGAACCATCTATACCCTAAATTCTTTCAATTCCAACAAACAATGGAGTCGCTGATCTTGATTTGCTTTTCTTATTGATATTAATTGGTTGAAATACAAAATAAAGAGTTCGTCCCATCATTTCTACTTAGCAAGTATCCTTTTTTGTCTACAAACACACTTTATGATACAAAGATCATGAAATTCACACTTGTGCCTAAACTACTATGTATATTCTTTAAAACAAACAATTCTAAACTCTATTAACACTCTAAATGTGTTTACTTCCACCAATCGAAGAATTCATTCATCTTGGTTTGCATTTCGTACTATTGTTAAGTAGTTTCATTCAAAAATAATGGGACATTCAATGCGCCTCCGGCTAATTACACTCCTCTTTCTGTTCCAAAGACTATTTTTCATTCAATGACCATGAAATTATCGTTTGTGTCATACTTAACGACTATATTAATTGTGAAATCAATATCCTTGAACCATCTATACCATGAATTCTTTCAATTCCAACAAACAATGGAGTCCCTGATCTTGATTTGCTTTTGTTAATGATATTAATTGGTTGAAATAAAAAATAAAGAGTCCGTCCCATCATTTCTACTTAGCAAGTATCCTTTTTTGTCTACAAACACACTTTTTGATACAAAGATCATGAAATTAACACTTGTGCCTAAACTACTAACAATATTCATTAGAACAAACCATTCTAAACCCTATTAACACTCTAAATGTGTTTACTTCCACCAATCAAAGAATACATTCATCTTGGTTTGCATTTCGTACTATTGTTAAGTAGTTTCATTCAAAAATAATGAGACATTCAATGCGCCTCCAGCTAATTACACTCCTCTTTCTGTTCCAAAGACTATATTTCATTCAATGACTATGAACTTATCGTTTGTTTAATACTTAATGACTATATTAATTGTGAAATCAATATCCATGAACCATATATACCATGAATTCTATCAATTCCAACAAACAATGGAGTCGGTGATCTTGATTTGCTTTTCTTATTATTATTAATTGGTTGAAATACAAAATAAAGAATCCGTCCCATCATTACTTCTTCGCAAGTATCCTTTTTTGTTTACAAACACACTTTTTGATATAAAGATCATCAAATTAACACTTGTGCCTAAACTACTAACAATATTCACTAAAACAAACCATTCTAAACCCTATTAACACTCTAAATGTGTTTACTTCCACCAATCGAAGAATTCATTCATCTTGGTTTGCATTTTGTACAATTGTTATGTAGTTTCATACAAAACGAATGAGACATTCAATGTGCGTCCAGCTAATTACACATCTCTTTCTGTTCCAAAGACAATTTTTCATTCAATGACCATTAAATTATGGTTTGTGTAATACTTAACGACGATATTAATTGTGAAATCAAAATCCATAAACCATATATACCATGAATTCTTTCAATTCCGACAAACAATGGAGTCGCTGATCTTGATTTGCTTTTGTTAATGATATTAATTGGTTGAAATACAAAATAAAGAGTCCGTCCCATCGTTTCAACTTAGCAAGTATCCTTTTTTGTCGACAAACACACTTTTTGATACAAAGATCATGAAATTAAAACTTGTGCCTAAATTACTAGAAATATTCATTAAAACAAACCATTCTAAACCCTATTAACACTCTAAATGTGTTTACTTCCACCAATCGAAGAATTCATTCATCTTGGTTTGCATTTTGTACAATTGTTAAGTAGTTTAATGCAAAAAGAATGAGACATTCAATGTGCCTCCAGCTAATTACACTCCTCTTTTTGTTCCAAAGACTATTTTTCATTCAATGACCATGAAATTATCGTTTGTTTCATACTTAACGACTATATTAATTGTGAAATCAATATGCATGAACCATCTATACCATGAATTCTTTCAATTCCAACAAACAATGGAGTCGCTGATCTTGATTTGCTTTTCTTATTGATATTAATTGGTTGAAATACAAAATAAAGAGTTCGTCCCATCATTTCTACTTAGCAAGTATCCTTTTTTGTCTACAAACACACTTTTTGATACAAAGATCATGAAATTAACACTTGTGCCTAAACTACTAACAATATTCATTAAAACAAACCATTCTAAACCCTATTAACACTCTAAATGTGTTTACTTCCACCAATCAAAGAATACATTCATCTTGGTTTGCATTTCGTGCTATTGTTAAGTAGTTTCATTCAAAAATAATGAGACATTCAATGCGCCTCCAGCTAATTACACTCCTCTTTCTGTTCCAAAGACTATATTTCATTCAATGACTATGAACTTATCGTTTGTTTAATACTTAATGACTATATTAATTGTGAAATCAATATCCATGAACCATATATACCCTGAATTCTATCAATTCCAACAAACAATGGAGTCGGTGATCTTGATTTGCTTTTCTTATTGCTATTAATTGGTTGAAATACAAAATAAAGAGTCCGTCCCATCATTACTTCTTCGCAAGTATCCTTTTTTGTTTACAAACACACTTTTTGATATAAAGATCATCAAATTAACACTTGTGCCTAAACTACTAACAATATTCATTAAAACAAACCATTCTAAACCCTATTAACACTCTAAATGTGTTTACTTCCACCAATCGAAGAATTCATTCATCTTGGTTTGCATTTTGTACAATTGTTATGTAGTTTCATACAAAACGAATGAGACATTCAATGCGCGTCCAGCTAATTACACATCTCTTTCTGTTCCAAAGACAATTTTTCATTCAATGACCATTAAATTATGGTTTGTGTAATACTTAACGGCGATATTCATTGTGAAATCAAAATCCATAAACCATATATACCATGAATTCTTTCAATTCCGACAAACAATGGAGTCGCTGATCTTGATTTGCTTTTGTTAATGATATTAATTGGTTGAAATACAAAATAAAGAGTCCGTCCCATCGTTTCAACTTAGCAAGTATCCTTTTTTGTCGACAAACACACTTTTTGATACAAAGATCATGAAATTAAAACTTGTGCCTAAACTACTAGAAATATTCATTAAAACAAACCATTCTAAATCCTATTAACACTCTAAATGTGTTTACTTCCACCAATCGAAGAATACATTCATCTTGGTTTGCATTTCGTACTATTGTTAAGTAGTTTCATTCAAAAATAATGAGACATTCAATGCGCCTCCAGCTAATTACACTCCTCTTTCTGTTCCAAAGACTATATTTCATTCAATGACTATGAACTTATCGTTTGTTTAATACTTAATGACTATATTAATTGTGAAATCAATATCCATGAACCATATATACCCTGAATTCTATCAATTCCAACAAACAATGGAGTCGGTGATCTTGATTTGCTTTTCTTATTGCTATTAATTGGTTGAAATACAAAATAAAGAGTTCGACCCACCATTTCTACTTAGCAAGTATCCTTTTTTGTGTACAAACACACTTTTTGATACAAAGATCATGAAATTAACACTTGTGCCTAAACTACTAGAAATATTCATTAAAACAAACCATTCTAAACCCTATTAACACTCTAAATGTGTTTTACTTCCACCAATCGAAGAAATTCATTCATCTTGGTTTGCATTTTGTACAATTGTTAAGTAGTTTAATGCAAAAAGAATGAGACATTCAATGCGCCTCCAGCTAATTACACTCCTCTTTCTGTTCCAAAGACTATTTTTCATTCAATGACCATGAAATTATCGTTTGTTTCATACTTAACGACTATATTAATTGTGAAATCAATATTCATGAACCATCTATACCCTAAATTCTTTCAATTCCAACAAACAATGGAGTCGCTGATCTTGATTTGCTTTTCTTATTGATATTAATTGGTTGAAATACAAAATAAAGAGTTCGTCCCATCATTTCTACTTAGCAAGTATCCTTTTTTGTCTACAAACACACTTTTTGATACAAAGATCATGAAATTAACACTTGTGCCTAAACTACTAACAATATTCATTAAAACAAACCATTCTGAACCCTATTAACACTCTAAATGTGTTTACTTCCACCAATCGAACAATTCATTCATCTTGGTTTGCATTTCGTACTATTGTTAAGTAGTTTCATTCAAAAATAATGGGACATTCAATGCGCCTCCGGCTAATTACACTCCTCTTTCTGTTCCAAAGACTATTTTTCATTCAATGACCATGAAATTATCGTTTGTGTCATACTTAACGACTATATTAATTGTGAAATCAATATCCTTGAACCATCTATACCATGAATTCTTTCAATTCCAACAAACAATGGAGTCCCTGATCTTGATTTGCTTTTGTTAATGATATTAATTGGCTGAAATAAAAAATAAAGAGTCCGTCCCATCATTTCTACTTAGCAAGTATCCTTTTTTGTCTACAAACACACTTTTTGATACAAAGATCATGAAATTAACACTTGTGCCTAAACTACTAACAATATTCATTAAAACAAACCATTCTAAACCCTATTAACACTCTAAATGTGTTTACTTCCACCAATCGAAGAATACATTCATCTTGGTTTGCATTTCGTACTATTGTTAAGTAGTTTCATTCAAAAATAATGAGACATTCAATGCGCCTTCAGCTAATTACACTCCTCTTTCTGTTCCAAAGACTATATTTCATTCAATGACTATGAACTTATCGTTTGTTTAATACTTAATGACTATATTAATTGTGAAATCAATATCCATGAACCATATATATACCCTGAATTCTATCAATTCCAACAAACAATGGAGTCGGTGATCTTGATTTGCTTTTCTTATTGCTATTAATTGGTTGAAATACAAAATAAAGAGTCCGTCCCATCATTACTTCTTCGCAAGTATCCTTTTTTGTTTACAAACACACTTTTTGATATAAAGATCATCAAATTAACACTTGTGCCTAAACTACTAACAATATTCATTAAAACAAACCATTCTAAACCCTATTAACACTCTAAATGTGTTTACTTCCACCAATCGAAGAATTCATTCATCTTGGTTTGCATTTTTGTACAATTGTTATGTAGTTTTCATACAAAACGAATGAGACATTCAATGCGCGTCCAGCTAATTACACATCTCTTTCTGTTCCAAAGACAATTTTTCATTCAATGACCATTAAATTATGGTGTGTGTAATACTTAACGACGATATTAATTGTGAAATCAAAATCCATAAACCATATATACCATGAATTCTTTCAATTCCGACAAACAATGGAGTCGCTGATCTTGATTTGCTTTTGTTAATGATATTAATTGGTTGAAATACAAAATAAAGAGTCTGTCCCATCGTTTCAACTTAGCAAGTATCCTTTTTTGTCGACAAACACACTTTTTGATACAAAGATCATGAAATTAAAACTTGTGCCTAAACTACTAGAAATATTCATTAAAACAAACCATTCTAAACCCTATTAACACTCTAAATGTGTTTACTTCCACCAATCGAAGAATTCATTCATCTTGGTTTGCATTTTGTACAATTGTTAAGTAGTTTAATGCAAAAAGAATGAGACATTCAATGCGCCTCCAGCTAATTACACTCCTCTTTCTGTTCCAAAGACTATTTTTCATTCAATGACCATGAAATTATCGTTTGTTTCATACTTAACGACTATATTAATTGTGAAATCAATATTCATGAACCATCTATACCATGAATTCTTTCAATTCCAACAAACAATGGAGTCGTTGATCTTGATTTGCTTTTCTTATTGATATTAATTGGTTGAAATACAAAATAAAGAGTTCGTCCCATCATTTCTACTTAGCAAGTATCCTTTTTTGTCTACAAACACACTTTTTGATACAAAGATCATGAAATTAACACTTGTGCCTAAACTACTAACAATATTCATTAAAACAAACCATTCTAAACCCTATTAACACTCTAAATGTGTTTACTTCCACTAATCGAAGAATTCATTCATCTTGGATTGCATTTTGTACAATTGTTATGTAGTTTCATACAAAACGAATGAGACATTCAATGCGCATCCAGCTAATTACACTTCTCTTTCTGTTCCAAAGACTATTTTTCATTCAATGACCATTAAATTATGGTTTGTGTAATACTTAACGACGATATTAATTGTGAAATCAAAATCCATAAACCATATATACCATGAATTCTTTCAATTCCGACAAACAATGGAGTCCCTGATCTTGATTTGCTTTTGTTAATGATATTAATTGGTTGAAATACAAAATAAAGAGTCTGTCCCATCGTTTCAACTTAGCAAGTATCCTTTTTTGTCGACAAACACACTTTTTGATACAAAGATCATGAAATTAAAACTTGTGCCAAAACTACTAACAATATTCATTAAAACAAACCATTCTAAATCCTATTAACACTCTAAATGTGCTTACTTCCACCACTCGAAGAATTCATTCATCTTGGTTTGCATTTCGTACTATTGTTATGTAGTTTCATTCAAAAATAATGAGACATTCAATGCGCCTCCGGCTAATTACACTCCTCTTTCTGTTCCAAAGACAATTTTTCATTCAATGACTATGAAATTATCGGTTGTGTCATACTTAACGACTATATTAATTGTGAAATCAATATCCAGGAACCATCTATACCATGAATTCTTTCAATTCCAACAAACAATGGAGTCCCTGATCTTGATTTGCTTTTGTTAATGATATTAATTGGTTGAAATACAAAATAAAGAGTCCGTCCCATCATTTCTACTTAGCAAGTATCCTTTTTGTCGACAAACACACTTTTTGATGCAAAGATCATGAAATTAACACTTGTGCCTAAACTACTAGAAATATTCATTAAAACAAACCATTCTAAACCCTATTAACACTCTAAATGTGTTTACTTCCACCAATCGAAGAATTCATTCATCTTGGTTTGCATTTTGTACAATTGTTAAGTAGTTTAATGCAAAAAGAATGAGACATTCAATGCGCCTCCAGCTAATTACACTCCTCTTTCTGTTCCAAAGACTATTTTTCATTCAATGACCATGAAATTATCGTTTGTTTCATACTTAACGACTATATTAATTGTGAAATCAATATTCATGAACCATCTATACCATGAATTCTTTCAATTCCAACAAACAATGGAGTCGCTGATCTTGATTTGCTTTTCTTATTGATATTAATTGGTTGAAATACAAAATAAAGAGTTCGTCCCATCATTTCTACTTAGCAAGTATCCTTTTTTGTCTACAAACACACTTTTTGATACAAAGATCATGAAATTAACACTTGTGCCTAAACTACTAACAATATTCATTAAAACAAACCATTCTAAACCCTATTAACACTCTAAATGTGTTTACTTCCACTAATCGAAGAATTCATTCATCTTGGATTGCATTTTGTACAATTGTTATGTAGTTTCATACAAAACGAATGAGACATTCAATGCGCGACCAGCTAATTACACTTCTCTTTCTGTTCCAAAGACTATTTTTCATTCAATGACCATTAAATTATGGTTTGTGTAATACTTAACGACGATATTAATTGTGAAATCAAAATCCATAAACCATATATACCATGAATTCTTTCAATTCCGACAAACAAT
Organism: Ceriops zippeliana; assembly: GCA_037897445.1. Classification (NCBI taxonomy): domain Eukaryota; kingdom Viridiplantae; phylum Streptophyta; class Magnoliopsida; order Malpighiales; family Rhizophoraceae; genus Ceriops; species Ceriops zippeliana. The sequence continues at coordinate 18,487 of JBAPLH010001514.1, forward strand.
GGAGTCCCTGATCTTGATTTGCTTTTGTTAATGATATTAATTGGTTGAAATACAAAATAAAGAGTCTGTCCCATCGTTTCAACTTAGCAAGTATCCTTTTTTGTCGACAAACACACTTTTTGATACAAAGATCATGAAATTAAAACTTGTGCCAAAACTACTAACAATATTCATTAAAACAAACCATTCTAAATCCTATTAACACTCTAAATGTGCTTACTTCCACCACTCGAAGAATTCATTCATCTTGGTTTGCATTACGTACTATTGTTAAGTAGTTTCATTCAAAAATAATGAGACATTCAATGCGCCTCCGGCTAATTACACTTCGCTTTCTATTCGAAAGACTGTTTTTCATTCAAAGACCATGAAATTATCGTTTGTGTCATACTTAATGACTACATTAATTTTGAAATCAATATCCATGAACAATCTATACCATGAATTCTTTCAATTCCAACAAACAATGGAGTCCCTGATCTTGATTTGCTTTTGTTAATGATATTAATTGGTTGAAATACAAAATAAAGAGTTCGTCCCATCGTTTCTACTTAGCAAGTATCCTTTTTCGTCTACAAACACACTTTTTGATACAAAGATCATGAAATTAACACTTGTGCCTAAACTACTAACAATATTCATTAAAACAAACCATTCTAAACCCTATTAACACTCTAAATGTGTTTACTTCCACCAATCGAAGAATTCATTCATCTTGGTTTGCATTTTGTACAATTGTTATGTAGTTTCATTCAAAACTAATGAGATATTCAATGCGCCTCCAGCTAATTACACTTCTCTTTCTGTTCCAAAGACTATTTTTCATTCAATTACCATGAAATTATGGATTGTGTAATACTTAACGACTCTATTAATTGTGAAATCAATATCCATAAACCATATATACAATGAATTCTTTCAATTCCGACAAACAATGGAGTCCCTGATCATGATTTGCCTTACATATTGATATTAATTGGTTCAAACACAAAATAAAGAGTCCGTCCCATCATTTCTACTTAGCCAGTATCCTTTTTTGTCTACAAACACACTTTTTGATACAAAGATCATGAAATTCATACTTGTGCCTAAACTATATTCATTAAAACAAACCATTCTAAACCCTATTAACATTCTAAATGTGTTTACTTCCACCAATCGAAGAATTCATTCATCTTGGTTTGCATTACGTACTATTGTTAAGTAGTTTCATTCAAAAATAATGAGACATTCAATGCGCCTCCGGCTAATTACACTCTGCTTTCTATTCAAAAGACTGTTTTTCATTCAAAGACCATGAAATTATCATTTGTGTCATACTTTACGACTACATTAATTTTGAAATCAATATCCATGAACCATCTATACCATGAATTCTTTCAATTCCAACAAACAATGGAGTCCCTGATCTTGATTTGCTTTTGTTAATGATATTAATTGGTTGAAATACAAAATAAAGAGTTCGTCCCATTGTTTCTACTTAGCAAGTATCCTTTTTTGTCTACAAACACACTTTTTGATACAAAGATCATGAAATTAACACTTGTGCCTAAACTACTAACAATATTCATTAAAACAAACCATTCTAAACCCTCTTAACACTCTAAATGTGTTTACTTCCACCAATTGAAGAATTAATTCATCTTGGTTTGCATTTTGTACAATTGTTATGTAGTTTCATTCAAAACTAATGAGACATTCAATGCGCGTCCAGCTAATTACACATCTCTTTCTGTTCCAAAGACAATTTTTTTCATTCAATGACCATTAAATTATGGTTTGTGTAATACTTAACGACGATATTAATTGTGAAATCAAAATCCATAAACCATATATACCATGAATTCTTTCAATTCCGACAAACAATGGAGTCGCTGATCTTGATTTGCTTTTGTTAATGATATTAATTGGTTGAAATACAAAATAAAGAGTCTGTCCCATCGTTTCAACTTAGCAAGTATCCTTTTTTGTCGACAAACACACTTTTTGATACAAAGATCATGAAATTAAAACTTGTGCCTAAACTACTAGAAATATTCATTAAAACAAACCATTCTAAACCCTATTAACACTCTAAATGTGTTTACTTCCACCAATCGAAGAATTCATTCATCTTGGTTTGCATTTTGTACAATTGTTAAGTAGTTTAATGCAAAAAGAATGAGACATTCAATGCGCCTCCAGCTAATTACACTCCTCTTTCTGTTCCAAAGACTATTTTTCATTCAATGACCATGAAATTATCGTTTGTTTCATACTTAACGACTATATTAATTGTGAAATCAATATTCATGAACCATCTATACCATGAATTCTTTCAATTCCAACAAACAATGGAGTCGCTGATCTTGATTTGCTTTTCTTATTGATATTAATTGGTTGAAATACAAAATAAAGAGTTCGTCCCATCATTTCTACTTAGCAAGTATCCTTTTTTGTCTACAAACACACTTTTTGATACAAAGATCATGAAATTAACACTTGTGCCTAAACTACTAACAATATTCATTAAAACAAACCATTCTAAACCCTATTAACACTCTAAATGTGTTTACTTCCACTAATCGAAGAATTCATTCATCTTGGATTGCATTTTGTACAATTGTTATGTAGTTTCATACAAAACGAATGAGACATTCAATGCGCGACCAGCTAATTACACTTCTCTTTCTGTTCCAAAGACTATTTTTCATTCAATGACCATTAAATTATGGTTTGTGTAATACTTAACGACGATATTAATTGTGAAATCAAAATCCATAAACCATATATACCATGAATTCTTTCAATTCCGACAAACAATGGAGTCGCTGATCTTGATTTGCTTTTGTTAATGATATTAATTGGTTGAAATACAAAATAAAGAGTCTGTCCCATCGTTTCAACTTAGCAAGTATCCTTTTTTGTCGACAAACACACTTTTTGATACAAAGATCATGAAATTAAAACTTGTGCCAAAACTACTAACAATATTCATTAAAAACAAACCATTCTAAATCCTATTAACACTCTAAATGTGCTTACTTCCACCACTCGAAGAATTCATTCATCTTGGTTTGCATTTACGTACTATTGTTAAGTAGTTTCATTCAAAAATAATGAGACATTCAATGCGCCTCCGGCTAATTACACTTCGCTTTCTATTCGAAAGACTGTTTTTCATTCAAAGACCATGAAATTATCGTTTGTGTCATACTTAATGACTACATTAATTTTGAAATCAATATCCATGAACAATCTATACCATGAATTCTTTCAATTCCAACAAACAATGGAGTCCCTGATCTTGATTTGCTTTTGTTAATGATATTAATTGGTTGAAATACAAAATAAAGAGTTCGTCCCATCGTTTCTACTTAGCAAGTATCCCTTTTTTTGTCTACAAACACACTTTTTGATACAAAGATCATGAAATTAACACTTGTGCCTAAACTACTAACAATATTCATTAAAACAAACCATTCTAAACCCTATTAACACTCTAAATGTGTTTACTTCCACCAATCGAAGAATTCATTCATCTTGGTTTGCATTTTGTACAATTGTTATGTAGTTTCATTCAAAACTAATGAGATATTCAATGCGCCTCCAGCTAATTACACTTCTCTTTCTGTTCCAAAGACTATTTTTCATTCAATTACCATGAAATTATGGATTGTGTAATACTTAACGACTCTATTAATTGTGAAATCAATATCCATAAACCATATATACAATGAATTCTTTCAATTCCGACAAACAATGGAGTCCCTGATCATGATTTGCCTTACATATTGATATTAATTGGTTCAAACACAAAATAAAGAGTCCGTCCCATCATTTCTACTTAGCCAGTATCCTTTTTTGTCTACAAACACACTTTTTGATACAAAGATCATGAAATTCATACTTGTGCCTAAACTATATTCATTAAAACAAACCATTCTAAACCCTATTAACATTCTAAATGTGTTTACTTCCACCAATCGAAGAATTCATTCATCTTGGTTTGCATTACGTGCTATTGTTAGGTAGTTTCATTCAAAAATAATGAGACATTCAATGCGCCTCCGGCTAATTACACTCTGCTTTCTATTCAAAAGACTGTTTTTCATTCAAAGACCATGAAATTATCATTTGTGTCATACTTTACGACTACATTAATTTTGAAATCAATATCCATGAACCATCTATACCATGAATTCTTTCAATTCCAACAAACAATGGAGTCCCTGATCTTGATTTGCTTTTGTTAATGATATTAATTGGTTGAAATACAAAATAAAGAGTTCGTCCCATTGTTTCTACTTAGCAAGTATCCTTTTTTGTCTACAAACACACTTTTTGATACAAAGATCATGAAATTAACACTTGTGCCTAAACTACTAACAATATTCATTAAAACAAACCATTCTAAACCCTCTTAACACTCTAAATGTGTTTACTTCCACCAATTGAAGAATTAATTCATCTTGGTTTGCATTTTGTACAATTGTTATGTAGTTTCATTCAAAACTAATGAGACATTCAATGCGCGTCCAGCTAATTACACATCTCTTTCTGTTCCAAAGACAATTTTTCATTCAATGACCATTAAATTATGGTTTGTGTAATACTTAACGACGATATTAATTGTGAAATCAAAATCCATAAACCATATATACCATGAATTCTTTCAATTCCGACAAACAATGGAGTCGCTGATCTTGATTTGCTTTTGTTAATGATATTAATTGGTTGAAATACAAAATAAAGAGTCTGTCCCATCGTTTCAACTTAGCAAGTATCCTTTTTTGTCGACAAACACACTTTTTGATACAAAGATCATGAAATTAAAACTTGTGCCTAAACTACTAGAAATATTCATTAAAACAAACCATTCTAAACCCTATTAACACTCTAAATGTGTTTACTTCCACCAATCGAAGAATTCATTCATCTTGGTTTGCATTTTGTACAATTGTTAAGTAGTTTCAATGCAAAAAGAATGAGACATTCAATGCGCCTCCAGCTAATTACACTCCTCTTTCTGTTCCAAAGACTATTTTTCATTCAATGACCATGAAATTATCGTTTGTTTCATACTTAACGACTATATTAATTGTGAAATCAATATTCATGAACCATCTATACCATGAATTCTTTCAATTCCAACAAACAATGGAGTCGCTGATCTTGATTTGCTTTTCTTATTGATATTAATTGGTTGAAATACAAAATAAAGAGTTCGTCCCATCATTTCTACTTAGCAAGTATCCTTTTTTGTCTACAAACACACTTTTTGATACAAAGATCATGAAATTAACACTTGTGCCTAAACTACTAACAATATTCATTAAAACAAACCATTCTAAACCCTATTAACACTCTAAATGTGTTTTACTTCCACTAATCGAAGAATTCATTCATCTTGGATTGCATTTTGTACAATTGTTATGTAGTTTCATACAAAACGAATGAGACATTCAATGCGCGTCCAGCTAATTACACTTCTCTTTCTGTTCCAAAGACTATTTTTCATTCAATGACCATTAAATTATGGTTTGTGTAATACTTAACGACGATATTAATTGTGAAATCAAAATCCATAAACCATATATACCATGAATTCTTTCAATTCCGACAAACAATGGAGTCCCTGATCTTGATTTGCTTTTGTTAATGATATTAATTGGTTGAAATACAAAATAAAGAGTCTGTCCCATCGTTTCAACTTAGCAAGTATCCTTTTTTGTCGACAAACACACTTTTTGATACAAAGATCATGAAATTAAAACTTGTGCCAAAACTACTAACAATATTCATTAAAACAAACCATTCTAAATCCTATTAACACTCTAAATGTGCTTACTTCCACCACTCGAAGAATTCATTCATCTTGGTTTGCATTTCGTACTATTGTTATGTAGTTTCATTCAAAAATAATGAGACATTCAATGCGCCTCCGGCTAATTACACTCCTCTTTCTGTTCCAAAGACAATTTTTCATTCAATGACCATGAAATTATCGGTTGTGTCATACTTAACGACTATATTAATTGTGAAATCAATATCCAGGAACCATCTATACCATGAATTCTTTCAATTCCAACAAACAATGGAGTCCCTGATCTTGATTTGCTTTTGTTAATGATATTAATTGGTTGAAATACAAAATAAAGAGTCCGTCCCATCATTTCTACTTAGCAAGTATCCTTTTTGTCGACAAACACACTTTTTGATGCAAAGATCATGAAATTAAAACTTGTGCCTAAACTACTAACAATATTCATTAAAACAATCCATTCTAAATCCTATTAACACTCTAAATGTGTTTACTTCCACCAATCGAAGAATACATTCATCTTGGTTTGCATTTCGTACTATTGTTAAGTAGTTTCATTCAAAAATAATGAGACATTCAATGCGCCTCCAGCTAATTACACTCCTCTTTCTGTTCCAAAGACTATTTTTTTCATTCAATGACTATGAAATTATCGTTTGTTTAATACTTAATGACTATATTAATTGTGAAATCAATATCCATGAAACCATATATACCCTGAATTCTATCAATTCCAACAAACAATGGAGTCGGTGATCTTGATTTGCTTTTCTTATTGCTATTAATTGGTTGAAATACAAAATAAAGAGTTCGTCCCACCATTTCTACTTAGCAAGTATCCTTTTTTGTGTACAAACACACTTTTTGATACAAAGATCATGAAATTAACACTTGTGCCTAAACTACTAAGAAATATTCATTAAAACAAACCATTCTAAACCCTATTAACACTCTAAATGTGTTTACTTCCACCAATCGAAGAATTCATTCATCTTGGTTTGCATTTTGTACAATTGTTAAGTAGTTTAATGCAAAAAGAATGAGACATTCAATGCGCCTCCAGCTAATTACACTCCTCTTTCTGTTCCAAAGACTATTTTTCATTCAATGACCATGAAATTATCGTTTTGTTTCATACTTAACGACTATATTAATTGTGAAATCAATATTCATGAACCATCTATACCCTAAATTCTTTCAATTCCAACAAAACAATGGAGTCGCTGATCTTGATTTGCTTTTCTTATTGATATTAATTGGTTGAAATACAAAATAAAGAGTTCGTCCCATCATTTCTACTTAGCAAGTATCCTTTTTTGTCTACAAACACACTTTTTGATACAAAGATCATGAAATTCACACTTGTGCCTAAACTACTATGTATATTCTTTAAAACAAACAATTCTAAACTCTATTAACACTCTAAATGTGTTTACTTCCACCAATCGAAGAATTCATTCATCTTGGTTTGCATTTCGTACTATTGTTAAGTAGTTTCATTCAAAAATAATGGGACATTCAATGCGCCTCCGGCTAATTACACTCCTCTTTCTGTTCCAAAGACTATTTTTCTTTCAATGACCATGAAATTATCGTTTGTGTCATACTTAACGACTATATTAATTGTGAAATCAATATCCTTGAACCATCTATACCATGAATTCTTTCAATTCCAACAAACAATGGAGTCCCTGATCTTGATTTGCTTTTGTTAATGATATTAATTGGTTGAAATAAAAAATAAAGAGTCCGTCCCATCATTTCTACTTAGCAAGTATCCTTTTTTGTCTACAAACACACTTTTTGATACAAAGATCATGAAATTAACACTTGTGCCTAAACTACTAACAATATTCATTAAAACAAACCATTCTAAACCCTATTAACACTCTAAATGTGTTTACTTCCACCAATCGAAGAATACATTCATCTTGGTTTGCATTTCGTACTATTGTTAAGTAGTTTCATTCAAAAATAATGAGACATTCAATGCGCCTCCAGCTAATTACACTCCTCTTTCTGTTCCAAAGACTATATTTCATTCAATGACTATGAACTTATCGTTTGTTTAATACTTAATGACTATATTAATTGTGAAATCAATATCCATGAACCATATATACCCTGAATTCTATCAATTCCAACAAACAATGGAGTCGGTGATCTTGATTTGTTTTTCTTATTGCTATTAATTGGTTGAAATACAAAATAAAGAGTCCGTCCCATCATTACTTCTTCGCAAGTATCCTTTTTTGTTTACAAACACACTTTTTGATATAAAGATCATCAAATTAACACTTGTGCCTAAACTACTAACAATATTCATTAAAACAAACCATTCTAAACCCTATTAACACTCTAAATGTGTTTACTTCCACCAATCGAAGAATTCATTCATCTTGGTTTGCATTTTGTACAATTGTTATGTAGTTTCATACAAAACGAATGAGACATTCAATGCGCCTCCGGCTAATTACACTCCTCTTTCTGTTCCAAAGACTATTTTTCTTTCAATGACAATGAAATTATCGTTTGTGTCATACTTAACGACTATATTAATTGTGAAATCAATATCCATGAACCATCTATACCCTGAATTCTTTCAATTCCAACAAACAATGGGGTCCCTGATCTTGTTTTGCTTTTGTTAATGATATTAATTGGTTGAAATACAAAATAAAGAGTTCGTCCCATCGTTTCTACTTAGCAAGTATCCTTTTTTGTCTACAAACACACTTTTTGATACAAAGATCATGAAATTAACACTTGTGCCTAAACTACTAACAATATTCATTAAAACAAACCATTCTAAACCCTACTAACACTCTAAATGTGTTTACTTCCACCAATCGAAGAATTCATTCATCTTGGTTTGCATTTTGTACAATTGTTATGTAGTTTCATTCAAATCTAATGAGACATTCAATGCGCGTCTAGCTAATTACACTTCTCTTTCTGTTCCAAAGACTATTTTTCATTCAATTACCATGAAATTATGGTTTGTGTAATACTTAACGACTATATTAATTGTGAAATCAATATCCATAAACCATATATACCATGAATTCTTTCAATTCCGACAAACAATGGAGTCGCTGATCTTGATTTGCCTTACTTATTGATATTAATTGGTTCAAACACAAAATAAAGAGTCCGTCCCATCATTTCTACTTAGCAAGTATCCTTTTTTGTTTACAAACACACTTTTTGATACAAAGATCATGAAATTCGTACTTGTGCCTAAACTATATTCATTAAAACAAAACCATTCTAAACCCTATTAACACTCTAAATGTGTTTACTTCCACCAATCGAAGAATTCATTCATCTTGGTTTGCATTACGTACTATTGTTAAGTAGTTTCATTCAAAAATAATGAGACATTCAATGCGCCTCCGGCTAATTACACTCCGCTTTCTATTCGAAAGACTGTTTTTCATTCAAAGACCATGAAATTATCGTTTGTGTCATACTTAACGACTACATTAATTTTGAAATCAATATCCATGAACCATCTATACCATGAATTCTTTCAATTCCAACAAACAATGGAGTCCCTGATCTTGATTTGCTTTTGTTAATGATATTAATTGGTTGAAATACAAAATAAAGAGTTCGTCCCATCATTTCTACTTAGCAAGTATCCTTTTTTGTCTACAAACACACTTTTTGATACAAAGATCATGAAATTAACACTTGTGCCTAAACTACTAACAATATTCATTAAAACAAACCATTCTAAACCCTCTTAACACTCTAAATGTGTTTACTTCCACCAATCGAAGAATTCATTCATCTTGGTTTGCATTTTGTACAATTGTTATGTAGTTTCATTCAAAACTAATGAGATATTCAATGCGCTTCCAGCTAATTACACTTCTCTTTCTGTTCCAAAGACTATTTTTCATTCAATTACCATGAAATTATGGATTGTGTAATACTTAACGACTCTATTAATTGTGAAATCAATATCCATAAACCATATATACAATGAATTCTTTCAATTCCGACAAACAATGGAGTCCCCTGATCATGATTTGCCTTACATATTGATATTAATTGGTTCAAACACAAAATAAAGAGTCCGTCCCATCATTTCTACTTAGCCAGTATCCTTTTTTGTCTACAAACACACTTTTTGATACAAAGATCATGAAATTCATACTTGTGCCTAAACTAAAACTATATTCATTAAAACAAACCATTCTAAACCCTATTAACATTCTAAATGTGTTTACTTCCACCAATCGAAGAATTCATTCATCTTGGTTTGCATTACGTACTATTGTTAAGTAGTTTCATTCAAAAATAATGAGACATTCAATGCGCCTCCGGCTAATTACACTCTGCTTTCTATTCAAAAGACTGTTTTTCATTCAAAGACCATGAAATTATCATTTGTGTCATACTTTACGACTACATTAATTTTGAAATCAATATCCATGAACCATCTATACCATGAATTCTTTCAATTCCAACAAACAATGGAGTCCCTGATCTTGATTTGCTTTTGTTAATGATATTAATTGGTTGAAATACAAAATAAAGAGTTCGTCCCATTGTTTCTACTTAGCAAGTATCCTTTTTTGTCTACAAACACACTTTTTGATACAAAGATCATGAAATTAACACTTGTGCCTAAACTACTAACAATATTCATTAAAACAAACCATTCTAAACCCTCTTAACACTCTAAATGTGTTTACTTCCACCAATTGAAGAATTAATTCATCTTGGTTTGCATTTTGTACAATTGTTATGTAGTTTCATTCAAAACTAATGAGACATTCAATGCGCGTCCAGCTAATTACACTTCTCTTTCTGTTCCAAAGACTATTTTTCATTCAATTACCATGAAATTATGGTTTGTGTAATACTTAACGACTATATTAATTGTGAAATCAATATCCATAAACCATATATACCATGAATTCTTTCAATTCCGACAAACAATGGAGTCCCTGATCTTGATTTGCCTTACATATTGATATTAATTGGTTCAAACACAAAATAAAGAGTCCGTCCCATCATTTCTACTTAGCAAGTATCCTTTTTTGTCTACAAACACACTTTTTGATACAAAGATCATGAAATTCATACTTGTGCCTAAACTATATTCATTAAAACAAACCATTCTAAACCCTATTAACACTCTAAATGTATTTACTTCCACCAAATGAAGAATTCATTCATCTTGGTTTGCATTTTGTACAATTGTTATGTAGTTTCATTCAAAAATAATGAGACATTCAATGCGCCTCCGGCTAATTACACTCTGCTTTCTATTCGAAAGACTGTTTTTCATTCAAAGACCATGAAATTATCATTTGTGTCATACTTTACGACTACATTAATTTTGAAATCAATATCCATGAACCATCTATACCATGAATTCTTTCAATTCCAACAAACAATGGAGTCGCTGATCTTGATTTGCTTTTGTTAATGATATTAATTGGTTGAAATACAAAATAAAGAGTTCGTCCCATCGTTTCTACTTAGCAAGTATCCTTTTTTGTCTAAAAACACACTTTTTGATACAAAGATCATGAAATTAACACTTGTGCCTAAACTACTAACAATATTCATTAAAACAAACCATTCTAAACCCTATTAACACTCTAAATGTGTTTACTTCCACCAATCGAAGAATTCATTCATCTTGGTTTGCATGTAGTACAATTGTTAAGTAGTTTCATTCAAAAATAATGAGACATTCAATGTGCCTCCGGCTAATTACACTCCTCTTTCTGTTCCAAAGACTATTTTTCTTTCAATGACAATGAAATTATCGTTTGTGTCATACTTAACGACTATATTAATTGTGAAATCAATATCCATGAACCATCTATACCCTGAATTCTTTCAATTCCAACAAACAATGGGGTCCCTGATCTTGTTTTGCTTTTGTTAATGATATTAATTGGTTGAAATACAAAATAAAGAGTTCGTCCCATCGTTTCTACTTAGCAAGTATCCTTTTTTGTCTACAAACACACTTTTTGATACAAAGATCATGAAATTAACACTTGTGCCTAAACTACTAACAATATTCATTAAAACAAACCATTCTAAAACCCTACTAACACTCTAAATGTGTTTACTTCCACCAATCGAAGAATTCATTCATCTTGGTTTGCATTTTGTACAATTGTTATGTAGTTTCATTCAAATCTAATGAGACATTCAATGCGCGTCTAGCTAATTACACTTCTCTTTCTGTTCCAAAGACTATTTTTCATTCAATTACCATGAAATTATGGTTTGTGTAATACTTAACGACTATATATTAATTGTGAAATCAATATCCATAAACCATATATACCATGAATTCTTTCAATTCCGACAAACAATGGAGTCCCTGATCTTGATTTGCCTTACTTATTGATATTAATTGGTTCAAACACAAAATAAAGAGTCCGTCCCATCATTTCTACTTAGCAAGTATCCTTTTTGTCTACAAACACAATTTTTGATACAAAGATCATGAAATTCATACTTGTGCCTAAACTATATTCATTAAAACAAACCATTCTAAACCCTATTAACACTCTAAATGTGTTTACTTCCACCAATCGAAGAATTCATTCATCTTGGTTTGCATTACGTACTATTGTTAAGTAGTTTCATTCAAAAATAATGAGACATTCAATGCGCCTCCGGCTAATTACACTCCGCTTTCTATTCGAAAGACTGTTTTTCATTCAAAGACCATGAAATTATCGTTTGTGTCATACTTAACGACTACATTAATTTTGAAATCAATATCCATGAACCATCTATACCATGAATTCTTTCAATTCCAACAAACAATGGAGTCCCTGATCTTGATTTGCTTTTGTTAATGATATTAATTGGTTGAAATACAAAATAAAGAGTTCGTCCCATCGTTTCTACTTAGCAAGTATCCTTTTTTGTCTACAAACACACTTTTTGATACAAAGATCATGAAATTAACACTTGTGCCTAAACTACTAACAATATTCATTAAAACAAACCATTCTAAACCCTCTTAACACTCTAAATGTGTTTACTTCCACCAATCGAAGAATTCATTCATCTTGGTTTGCATTTTGTACAATTGTTATGTAGTTTCATTCAAAACTAATGAGACATTCAATGCGCGTCCAGCTAATTACACTTCTCTTTCTGTTCCAAAGACTATTTTTCATTCAATTACCATGAAATTATGGTTTGTGTAATACTTAACGACTATATTAATTGTGAAATCAATATCCATAAACCATATATACCATGAATTCTTTCAATTCCGACAAACAATGGAGTCCCTGATCTTGATTTGCCTTACATATTGATATTAATTGGTTCAAACACAAAATAAAGAGTCTGTCCCATCATTTCTACTTAGCAAGTATCCTTTTTTGTCTACAAACACACTTTTTGATACAAAGATCATGAAATTCATACTTGTGCCTTTCCTATATTCATTAAAACAAACCATTCTAAACCCTATTAACACTCTAAATGTGTTTACTTCCACCAATCGAAGAATTCATTCATCTTGGTTTGCATTTTGTACAATTGTTAAGTAGTTTAATGCAAAAAGAATGAGACATTCAATGCGCCTCCAGCTAATTACACTCCTCTTTCTGTTCCAAAGACTATTTTTCATTCAATGACCATGAAATTATCGTTTGTTTCATACTTAACGACTATATTAATTGTGAAATCAATATTCATGAACCATCTATACCCTAAATTCATTCAATTCCAACAAACAATGGAGTCGCTGATCTTGATTTGCTTTTCTTATTGATATTAATTGGTTGAAATACAAAATAAAGAGTTCGTCCCATCATTTCTACTTAGCAAGTATCCTTTTTTGTCTACAAACACACTTTTTGATACAAAGATCATGAAATTCACACTTGTGCCTAAACTACTATGTATATTCTTTAAAACAAACCATTCTAAACCCTATTAACACTCTAAATGTGTTTATTTCCCCAATCGAAGAATTCATTCATCTTGGTTTGCATTTTGTACTATTGTTAAGTAGTTTCATGCAAAAAGAATGAGACATTCAATGCGCCCCCAGCTAATTACACTCCTCTTTCTGCTCCAAAGACTATTTTTCATTCAATGACCATGAAATTATCGTTTGTTTGATACTTAATGACTATATTAATTGTGAAATCAATATCCTTGAACCATCTATACCATGAATTCTTTCAATTCCAACAAACAATGGAGTCCCTGATCTTGATTTGCTTTTGTTAATGATATTAATTGGTTGAAATAAAAAATAAAGAGTCCGTCCCATCATTTCTACTTAGCAAGTATCCTTTTTTGTGTACAAACACACTTTTTAATACAAAGATCATGAAATTAACACTTGTGCCTAAACAACTAACAATATTCATTAAAACAAACCATTCTAAACCCTATTAACACTCTAAATGTGTTTACTTCCACCAATCGAAGAATACATTCATCTTGGTTTGCATTTTCGTACTATTGTTAAGTAGTTTCATTCAAAAAATAATGAGACATTCAATGCGCCTCCAGCTAATTACACTCCTCTTTCTGTTCCAAAGACTATATTTCATTCAATGACTATGAACTTATCGTTTGTTTAATACTTAATGACTATATTAATTGTGAAATCAATATCCATGAACCATATATACCCTGAATTCTATCAATTCCAACAAACAATGGAGTCGGTGATCTTGATTTGCTTTTCTTATTGCTATTAATTGGTTGAAATACAAAATAAAGAGTTCGTCTCCCCACCATTTCTACTTAGCAAGTATCCTTTTTTGTGTACAAACACACTTTTTGATACAAAAGATCATGAAATTAACACTTGTGCCTAAACTACTAGAAATATTCATTAAAACAAACCATTCTAAACCCTATTAACACTCTAAAATGTGTTTACTTCCACCAATCGAAGAAATTCATTCATCTCGGTTTGCATTTTGTACAATTGTTAAGTAGTTTAATGCAAAAAGAATGAGACATTCAATGCGCCTCCAGCTAATTACACTCCTCTTTCTGTTCCAAAAACTATTTTTCATTCAATGACCATGAAATTATCGTTTGTTTCATACTTAACGACTATATTAATTGTGAAATCAATATTCATGAACCATCTATACCCTAAATTCTTTCAATTCCAACAAACAATGGAGTCGCTGATCTTGATTTGCTTTTCTTATTGATATTAATTGGTTGAAATACAAAATAAAGAGTTCGTCCCATCATTTCTACTTAGCAAGTATCCTTTTTTGTCTACAAACACACTTTTTGATACAAAGATCATGAAATTCACACTTGTGCCTAAACTACTATGTATATTCTTTAAAACAAACAATTCTAAACTCTATTAACACTCTAAATGTGTTTACTTCCACCAATCGAAGAATTCATTCATCTTGGTTTACATTTCGTACTATTGTTAAGTAGTTTCATTCAAAAATAATGAGACATTCAATGCGCCTCCGGCTAATTACACTCCTCTTTCTGTTCCAAAGACTATTTTTCATTCAATGACCATGAAATTATCGTTTGTGTCATACTTAACGACTATATTAATTGTGAAATCAATATCCTTGAACCATCTATACCATGAATTCTTTCAATTCCAACAAACAATGGAGTCCCTGATCTTGATTTGCTTTTGTTAATGATATTAATTGGTTGAAATAAAAAAATAAAGAGTCCGTCCCATCATTTCTACTTAGCAAGTATCCTTTTTTTGTCTACAAACACACACTTTTTGATACAAAGATCTTGAAATTAACACTTGTGCCTAAAACTACTAACAATATTCATTAAAACAAACCATTCTAAACCCTATTAACACTCTAAATGTGTTTACTTCCACCAATCGAAGAATACATTCATCTTGGTTTGCATTTCGTACTATTGTTAAGTAGTTTCATTCAAAAATAATGAGACATTCAATGCGCCTCCAGCTAATTACACTCCTCTTTCTGTTCCAAAGACTATATTTCATTCAATGACTATGAACTTATCGTTTGTTTAATACTTAATGACTATATTAATTGTGAAATCAATATCCATGAACCATATATACCCTGAATTCTATCAATTCCAACAAACAATGGAGTCGGTGATCTTGATTTGCTTTTCTTATTGCTATTAATTGGTTGAAATACAAAATAAAGAGTCCGTCCCATCATTACTTCTTCGCAAGTATCCTTTTTTGTTTACAAACACACTTTTTGATATAAAGATCATGAAATTAACACTTGTGCCTAAACTACTAACAATATTCATTAAAACAAACCATTCTAAACCCTATTAACACTCTAAATGTGTTTACTTCCACCAATCGAAGAATTCATTCATCTTGGTTTGCATTTTGTACAATTGTTATGTAGTTTCATACAAAACGAATGAGACATTCAATGCGCGTCCAGCTAATTACACATCTGTTTCTGTTCCAAAGACAATTTTTCATTCAATGACCATTAAATTATGGTTTGTGTAATACTTAACGACGATATTAATTGTGAAATCAAAATCCATAAACCATATATACCATGAATTCTTTCAATTCCGACAAACAATGGAGTCGCTGATCTTGATTTGCTTTTGTTAATGATATTAATTGGTTGAAATACAAAATAAAGAGTCTGTCCCATCGTTTCAACTTAGCAAGTATCCTTTTTTGTCGACAAACACACTTTTTGATACAAAGATCATGAAATTAAAACTTGTGCCTAAACTACTAACAATATTCATTAAAACAAACCATTCTAAATCCTATTAACACTCTAAATGTGCTTACTTCCACCACTCGAAGAATTCATTCATCGTGGTTTGCATTTCGTAATATTGTTAAGTAGTTTCATTCAAAAATAATGAGACATTCAATGCGCCTCCGGCTAATTACACTCCTCTTTCTGTTCCAAAGACTATTTTTCATTCAATGACCATGAAATTATCGTTTGTGTCATACTTAGCGACTATATTAATTGTGAAATCAATATCCAGGAACCATCTATACCATGAATTCTTTCAATTCCAACAAACAATGGAGTCCCTGATCTTGATTTGCTTTTGTTAATGATATTAATTGGTTGAAATACAAAATAAAGAGTCCGTCCCATCATTTCTACTTAGCAAGTATCCTTTTTGTCGACAAACACACTTTTTGATGCAAAGATCATGAAATTAAAACTTGTGCCTAAACTACTAACAATATTCATTAAAACAAACCATTCTAAATCCTATTAACACTCTAAATGTGTTTACTTCCACCACTCGAGGAATTCATTCATCTTGGTTTGCATTTCGTACTATTGTTAAGTAGTTTCATTCAAAAATAATGAGACATTCAATGCGCCTCCGGCTAATTACACTCCTCTTTCTGTTCCAAAGACTATTTTTCATTCAATGACCATGAAATTATCGTTTGTGTCATACTTAACGACTATATTAATTGTGAAATCAATATCCATGAACCGTCTATACCATGAATTCTTTCAATTCCAACAAACAATGGAGTCCCTGATCTTGATTTGCTTTTGTTAATGATATTAATTGGTTGAAATACAAAATAAAGAGTCCGTCCCATCATTTCTACTTAGCAAGTATCCTTTTTGTCTACAAACACACTTTTTGATGCAAAGATCATGAAATTAAAACTTGTGCCTAAACTACTAACAATATTCATTAAAACAAACCATTCTAAATCCTATTAACACTCTAAATGTGTTTACTTCCACCAATCGAAGAATTCTTTCATCTTGGTTTGCATTTCGTACTATTGTTAAGTAGTTTCATTCAAAAATAATGAGACATTCAATGCGCCTCCGGCTAATTACACTCCTCTTTCTGTTCCAAAGACTATTTTTCATTCAATGACCATGAAATTATGGTTTGTGCGATACTTAACGACTATATTAATTGTGAAATCAATATCCATAAACCATATATACCATGAATTCTTTCATTTCCGACAAACAATGGAGTCCCTGATCTTGATTTGCTCTACTTATTGATATTAATTGTTTCAAACACAAAATAAAGAGTCCGTCCCATCATTTCTACTTAGCAAGTATCCTTTTTTGTCTACAAACACACTTTTTGATACAAAGATCATGAAATTAACACTTGTACCTAAACTACTAAGTATATTCATTAAAACAAACCATTCTAAACCCTATTAACACTCTAAATGTGTTTACTTCCACCAATCGAAGAATTCATTCATCTTGGTTTGCATTTCGTACTATTGTTAAGTAGTTTCATTCAAAAATAATGAGACATTCAATGCGCCTCTGGCTAATTACACTCCTCTTTCTGTTCCAAAGACTATTTTTCATTCAATGACCATGAAATTATGGTTTGTGCGATACTTAACGACTATATTAATTGTGAAATCAATATCCATAAACCATATATACCATGAATTCTTTCATTTCCGACAAACAATGGAGTCCCTGATCTTGATTTGCTCTACTTATTGATATTAATTGTTTCAAACACAAAATAAAGAGTCCGTCCCATCATTTCTACTTAGCAAGTATCCTTTTTTGTTTACAAACACACTTTTTGATACAAAGATCATGAAATTAACACTTGTACCTAAACTACTAAGTATATTCATTAAAACAAACCATTCTAAACCCTATTAACACTCTAAATGTGTTTACTTCCACCAATCGAAGAATTCATTCATCTTGGTTTGCATTTCGTACTATTATTAAGTAGTTTCATTCAAAAATAATGAGACATTCAATGCGCCTCCAGCTAATTACACTCCTCTTTCTGTTCCAAAGACTATTTTTCATTCAATGACTATGAAATTATCGTTTGTTTCATACTTAACGACTATATTAATTGTGAAATCAATATCCATGAACCATCTATACCCTGAATTCTTTCAATTCCAACAAACAATGGAGTCGCTGATCTTGATTTGCTTTTTCTTATTGATATTAATTGGTTGAAAATACAAAATAAAGAGTCCGTCCCATCATTTCTACTTAGCAAGTATCCTTTTTGTCTACAAACACACTTTTTGATACAAAGATCATGAAATTAACACTTGTGCCTAAACTACTAATAATATTCATTAAAACAAACCATTCTAAACCCTATTAAAACTCTAAATGTGTTTACTTCCACCAATCGAAGAATTCATTCATCTTGGTTTGCATTTCGTACTATTGTTAAGTAGTTTCATTCAAAAATAATGAGACATTCAATGCGCCTCCAGCTAATTACACTCCTCTTTCTGTTCCAAAGACTATTTTTCATTCAATGACCATGAAATTATCGTTTGTTTCATACTTAACGACTATATTAATTGTGAATTCAATATCCATGAACCATCTATACCCTGAATTCTTTCAATTCCAACAAACAATGTAGTCGCTGATCTTGATTTGCTTTTCTTATTGATATTAATTGGTTGAAATACAAAATAAAGAGTTCGACCCATCATTTCTACTTAGCAATTATCCTTTCTTGTCTACAAACACACTTTTTGATACAAATATCATGAAATTAACACTTGTGCCTAAACTACTAAGAATATTCATTAAAACAAACCATTCTAAACCCTATTAACACTCTAAATGTGTTTACTTCCACCAATCGAAGAATTCATTTGTCTTGGTTTGCATTTTTTACAATTGTTAAGCAGTTTCATTCAAAAATAATGAGACATTCAATGCGCCTCCAGCTAATTACACTCCTCTTTCTGTTCAAAAGACTATTTTTCATTCAATGACCATGAAATTATCGTTTGTGTGATACTTATTGAATATATTAATTGTGAAATCAATATCCATGAACCATCTATACCATGAATTCTTTCAATTCCAACAAACAATGGAGTCGCTGATCATGATTTGCTTTTCTTATTGATATTAATTCGTTGAAATACAAAATAAAGACTCCATCCCATCATTTCTTCTTCGCAAGTATCTTTTTTTGTTTATAAACACACTTTTCGATACAAAGATCATGAATTTAACACTTGTGCCTAAACTACTAACTATATTCATTACAACAAACAATTATAAACTCTATTAACACTATAAATGCGTTTACTTCCACCAATCGAAGAATTCATTCATCTTGGTTTGCATTTTTTACAATTGTTAAGCAGTTTCATTCAAAAATAATGAGACATTCAATGCGCCTCCAGCTAATTACACTCCTCTTTCTGTTCCAAAGACTATTTTTCATTCAATGACCATGAAATTATCGTTTGTGTGATACTTATTGAATATATTAATTGTGAAATCAATATCCATGAACCACCTATACCATGAATTCTTTCAATTCAAACAAACAATGGAGTCGCTGATCATGATTTGCTTTTCTTATTAATATTAATTGGTTGAAATACAAAATAAAGAGTCCGCCCATCATTTCTACTTAGCAAGTATCCTTTTTTGTCTACAAACACACTTTTTGATACAAAGATCATGAAATTAACACTTGTGCCTAAACTACTAACAATATTCATTAAAACAAACCATTCTGAACCCTATTAACACTCTAAATGTGTTTACTTACACCAATCGAAGAATTCATTCAATCTTGAAATTATGGTTTGTGTAATACTTAACAACTATATTAATTGTGAAATCAATATCCATAAACCATATATACCATGAATTCTTTCATTTCCGACAAACAAAGGAGTCCCTGATCTTGATTTTCTTTACTTATTGATATTAATTTGTACAAATACAAAATAAAGAGTCTGTCCCATCATTTCTACTTAGCAAGTATCCTTTTTTATCTACAAACACACTTTTTGATACAAAGTTCATGAAATTAACACTTGTGCCTAAACTACTAAGAATATTCATTAAAACAAATCATTCTAAACCCTATTGACACGCTAAATGTGTTTACTTCCACCAATCGAAGAATTCATTCATCTTGGTTTGCATTTTGTACAATTGTTATGTAGTTTCATTTAAAAATAATGAGACATTCAATGCGCCTCCAGCTAATTACACTCCTCTTTCTGTTCCAAAGACTATTTTTCTTTCAATGACCATGAAATTATGGTTTGTGCGATACTTAACGACTATATTAATTGTGAAATCAATATCCATAAACCATATATACCATGAATTCTTTCATTTCCGACAAACAATGGAGTCCCTGATCTTGATTTGCTCTACTTATTGATATTAATTGTTTCAAACGCAAAATAAAGAGTCTGTCCCATCATTTCTACTTAGCAAGTATCCTTTTTTGTCTACAAACACACTTTTTGATACAAAGATCATGAAATTAACACTTGTACCTAAACTACTAAGTATATTCATTAAAACAAACCATTCTAAACACTATTAACACTCTAAATGTGTTTACTTCCACCAATCGAAGAATTCATTCATCTTGGTTTGCATTTCGTACTATTGTTAAGTAGTTTCATTCAAAAATAATGAGACATCCAATGCGCCTCCAGCTAATTACACTCCTCTTTCTGTTCCAAAGACTATTTTTCATTCAATGACTATGAAATTATCGTTTGTTTCATACTTAACGACTATATTAATTGTGAAATCAATATCCATGAACCATCTATACCCTGAATTCTTTCAATTCCAACAAACAATGGAGTCGCTGATCTTGATTTGCTTTTCTTATTGATATTAATTGGTTGAAATACAAAATAAAGAGTCCGTCCCATCATTTTTTCTTCGCAAGTATCCTTTTTGCTTACAAACACACTTTTTGATACAAAGATCATGAAATTAACACTTGTGCCTAAACTACTAACTATATTCATTACAACAAACAATTCTAAACTCTATTAACACTCTAAATGTGTTTACTTCCACCAATCGAAGAATTCATTCATCTTGGTTTACATTTAGTACAATTGTTAAGTTGTTTCATTAAAAAATAATGAGACATTCAATGCGCCTCCAGCTAATTACAATCCTATTTCTGTTCCAAAGACTATTTTTCATTCAATGACAATGAAATTATGGTTTGTGTAATACTTAAATGTGTTTACTTCCTCACAAATCGAAGAATTCATTTCATCTTGGTTTGCATTTTGTTACAATTGTTAAGAAGTATCGTCGTTTCATTCAAAAATAATGAGACATTTCAATGCGCTTACAGCTAATTACACTCTCTCTTTCTGTTTTCAAAGACTATTTTTTCATTCAATGACCATGAAATTATCGTTTGTTTCATACTTTATTGAATAATATTAATTGTGAAATCAATAATCTAATGAACCATCTATACCCTGAATTCTTTCAATTCCAACAAACCAATGGAGTCCCTGATCTTGATTTGCTTTTTCTTATTGATATTAAATTGGGTTGAAAAATACAAAATAAAGAGTCATCGTTCACATCATTTCTCTCTTAGCAAGTATACTTTTTTGTATATTTCAAATCGCTACTTTTGATATACAAAGATCATGAAAATTCACAATTGTTGCAAAAACGTACTAACTTAAATAAATTCATTACAACAAAACAATTCTAAACCCTCTATAGTTATACACTCTAAATGTGTTTACTTTCCACCAATCGAAGAATTATTCATCCTTGTGGTTTGCAGATTTCGATAGTAAAATTGTTAAGTTGTTTCTTCAAAAAATAAATCGATACAGACCTTCAATGCGCCTCCGAAAATACCCCACCTCTTTTGTTCTTCAAAGACATATTTTTCATACTCAATTGACCATGAGATTATTATGTTTGTTTCATTACTTAACGACTATATTAATCTGTGAAATCAAATATCCATGATACCATCTATACCCAAATTCTTTACAATTCCACAAAAACAATGGAGTTTCCTGATCTTGATTTGGTTTTCTTGTTGATATTAATTGGTGGTTGAAAATACAAAAATCAAGAGTGGCCGTCGATCATACTTCCATCATCTCATCTTAGCACAAGTATCCTTTTTTGTTTACAAAAACACAACATTTTGATACAAATGATCATGAAATTAACACTTGTGCCTAATACTTACTAAGTATATTCATCTTTTAGCAACAAAACATTCTAAAATATATTTAACACCTTAAATGCGGTTTACTTCCACCAATCGAGAAAAGAATTCATTCATCATTTGGTTTGACATTTTCATACTATTGTTAAACGTAGTTTCATTACTAAAATAATGAGACATTCAATTGCGCCTCCAGCTAATTACACTACCTCGTTTCTGTTCCCAGTACTTATCCATTCTTTCAATTCAATGACTCATGAACATTATCGCATTTTGGTTCATACTCTTAAACGACTATATTAATTGTGAAAATCAATATCCATGAACCATTCTCATACCCTGGAATTCTTTCATTTCCAACAAACAATGGAGTCCTGATCTTGATTTGCTTTTTATTGATATTAATTTTGAAATACAAAATAAAGAGTCCGTCCCATCATTTCTACTTAGCAAGTATCCTTTTTTGTCTACAAACACACTTTTTGATACAAAGATCATGAAATTAACACTTGTGCCTAAACTACTAACTATATTCATTAAAACAAACCATTCTAAACCCTATTAACACTCTAAA